>CBVK0104188129.1:0-20172 GCA_900067695.1 Picea abies
AACCTTCCTCTACTGTGCATTTCTGCTCCTACGCTCTGCCTCCTTGCTCACACTTGAATCCTGCCTCACAAAAACAACCCTAATCTCTTCTTTGTTCCACATTCTTATAGTCCCTATGCTCCTTGTGCATGCAATATTTTCCATGCCTCTGCATGCTCACACCCCCACCAATCTCCTGCACATCTCGAGTTCTTTTGCCTGATCATCGCAAATCTTATAGTCCCTGTGCTCCTTGTGCATGCAATATTTTCCATGCCTCTGCATGCTCACGCCCCCACCAATATCCTGCACATCTCGAGTGCTTTTTCCTGATCATCACAACTCTTCAGCTTCTCTGGTGGTTCCCCACGCGTTCAGCATCACTGAGTGTTCTGCTAAGATTCCTCAACCTCTCTGGCAGTTGAGACTCCTCGTCTTGTCTGGCACAGTTGAGCTTATGCCTTTTGTTTCAGTTACAGACTTCAATTCTCATCCATCTGTCAATCCCGCTAAAAATTTTCTTTCTTCACTGGACGAAGCTTAGAGACTCTTCATCTCCTCTGGCGATCACACAGAGGTCTCTTCGAATTATCTGGCAGAGACCATCAATGGTTTCTAGCAATTACACTGTGACGTGCTACAGTAGCCCTCCGATCTTATTCAAATTCACCTGCACCGTTGGATTGATTCCAAGGGATCTTGCATTCATTTTGGCATTTCGGCTTTCGGAAGTTCGGCATTCGTGTGACCATGTGTCTCGACATTCCTAGTCGTGATCCCCGAAAAGGAGCTTGGTTTCTCTAGCTCTTTTCTCCATCTCTCGCTGATGTGACCAAGGGTTGTGACCACAGCCTTATGCATAAGGCGCTTTCGCAATTTTTCATTTCATGAATCTGGAGATGAGGCATCTCGACTCTCCAAGTCGCGATCTCCAAAACCCTGAAATGGCATGGAATCAATAGTCTCGATCAACACTTGATCTGACAACTCAGATTATTTTTCAATTTTTTATTTCGCGATTTCGACATTCTTGATGTTCAGTGTTCTTGTTATTACAAAGTCTCGATCCACGAAACTCCGAAATGGGGTCGAATCAACGGTCCAAATCACATCTTGATCTGACAGTTGCGATTAAGCCACAATTTCGCATATTGCGATTTCAGGATTCTTGTGGTTATTATTCTTTGACATTTCCAACTCTCGATCCGCGAAACTCCGAAATGGACTGGGATCAACGGTCCAGATCAAACCTTGATCTGATGGCTCAGATTAAGTCGTGATTCCACACATCACAATTTCGGGATTCTTGTGGTTATTATTCTTTAACATCTCCAACTTTCGATCCGCAAAACTATGAAATGGATTGTGATCAATGGTCCAGATCAAAACTTGATCTGACGGCTCAGATTAAGTCGCGATTCTGCACATTGCGATTTTAGGATTCTTGTGGTTATTATTCTTTGACATCTCCAACTTTCGATCCGCTAAACTTTGAAATGAACTGGGATCAAAAGTCCAGATCAAACCTTGATTTGACGACTCAGATTAAGTCATGATTCTGCATATCACGATTTCGAGAGGCTAGGGAACCCTATTCCTTTGACTCTCTAGTCAGTGAACTGACGATCTTTCCCCACGTATCCTGCCTGATGATGGACGGTCCTCCTTCTTTCGGGATTTTGTGAGCCCACTACTCCTTGCACTTTAAAGAACGTGCAGGTTCTCCTTGATCCAATGATGGTCAAATCCCGCGCTTAGATCTAATGCCTGAGATCTATCCTCCTCTTCAACACACTCTTCTTGTCTACATTGAGATCTCACAGCCATCGGGAATTTTGAATTGTTGTTCCAACGATCACGGTTGCTTCTCTTCCCCGATTATCACTGCGTTGCTAATCATCGTTGTTGTACTCAAGCCATCATCGTTGTTGTACTTTCCATCAATGAAAATCATACACTACCTGTAAAACATGCCAACAGTTTCTTCTAGGTGACTTCAAACGTCTTCCCGTGAGGGTCATGCTTAAAGCTATGCCATACAAGGACCACTTTGGAGACTCCTTCAAAATAAAATTATCACTTATAGGGGCTTCTCGACTTTCTTTGGGGCTTCTTCTAGGGTTGACAACAATGACAACCAATTTTTCAACAATATTCCCCTTTGGCATTGATGACAACACTCATACTCCCCTTGTGAACATTGATCCTTCTGTCTTCATGCTTCTGATATTTCTCTCCCCCTTTGATATCAATGACAAAGGGTAACTCCCTCTGACATTATATCTTCTTCTGACAATTTCTCTCCTCCTTTCTTCTTTGCAAGATGGCCTGTAAATCAATGGAGGGTAGGAACTACTCCCAATTTATGTCGAAGATACTCGAAGGTATCCCTTGGGAGAGACTTTCTGAAAAATCTTTGCAATCTATTATTTTGTCCTAATGTACTCCAACTTGATATTAATTTCTATGAATTGTTCCCACATAAAGTGGAACTTGATAGGAATATGTTTTGTCTTGGAATGCATCACTAGATTCTTGAGATGCTTATAGCATTGGTATTGTCACATAATATCGAATAGGTTCATCATATTCTACATGTATGTCTTGTAGCGTTTTCTTCATCTAGAAGACCCAAGTACAACATGTTTCTACTGCTACAATATTTTTCTTCTGTTGTAGACAAAGATACTTAAGACTGCTTCTTGCTCAACTAGGACACCATACAATCAACCAAGTAGAAGGGTGCTCCATTCATACTTCTTCTATCATCAATGCTTCCTGCCCAATCTACATCTGTGTAGGCGACCATAGTCAATGCATTCCCTTTCAGATACCATAGTCCAAACTCTGTTGTTCCTTTGAGATATGTGAAGATCCTATTTACTGCCACAACATGGGTTTCCTTCGATGCTTCTTGAAATCTTGCAACCTATCCAACTTCTTGCATCATGTCTGGTCTTGAGGCTGTCACATAGAGTACACTATCAATCATCGATCTATAAAGTCTCTGATCCACTTATTTAGATTCATCATCCTTTCTCAACTTGCAACCGATCACCATAGGAGTGCTTACAGGTTTGCAATCTTCCATTTTAAACTTCTTCAACATTTCCTTGATGTACTTGGTTTGGGAAATGAATATTCCTTCATCTCACTGATATATTTGGATCTCCAAGAAGAAATTCAATGCCCCAAGTAGGGACATTTCAAACTCACTCTGCATATTTCTGGCAAACTTCTGACTAAATCTGTCATCATATCTTCCAAAGATGATGCCATCCATGTATACTTCAATGATAGTGAAACTGTCTTGTTCCACTTTTATATAGAGATTATTATATATGCTTCCCCTTTTGAATCCTTGTTGTTGTAATTATCTATCCAATCTTGCATACCAAGCTCTAGGTGTTTTCATGAGTCCATACATGGATTTCTTCAATCTACAAACATAATCTTCCTTTTCTAACAATTGAAACCCTTCTCGATGTTCTATGCAAAGTTCTTCTTCTATTCTTCATTAAGAAATGTTCATTTTATGTTCATTTTAAGAAATAAGGAGTAAAACCCTTCCAACAAAAGCTTTGGAAGTATCATCCATCTTTGGAACCCCTCATGTATCAAGAGTTAAAAATAAATTACTAGATGCTAAGATTATCTTTCAAGTTAGACACTCTACCTAAGTATAAAATTTGGTTCCTGTCAGGAAAAAGTCTGGGGAAATCCACTTGTGTGTAGATTTTAGAAACCTTAACAGAGCATCAGAAAAGGATAACTACCCAGTCCCACCAATGGAAAATATCTTGCATACCATGTCTGGTTCTAGAAATTTTCTCCCTTCTAGATGGTTTTTCAAATTACAATCAGGTTCTAGTTTAAGAAGAAAACTGATTGAAAACTACCTTCTGAACCAAGTGGGGAAATTTTGATTATAAACGCATGCCCTTTGGGTTGATTAATGCAGGAGAAACCTTCCAAAGGGCCATGGACGTATATTTTCAGGGATTGATTAATAGAGGTGTTGTAGTGTACTTGGATGATGTGACTATGTATTCAAAAAACAGAAAAGACCACATCCAACATCTAACCCAGATTTTTGAAACGTGTAGGAAATATGGAATATCTTTAAACCCTAACAAAACTATCTTTGGTGTCGAGGAAGGGAAATTACTAGGTCATATTATATCTCAAGAAGGAAGTCACATAGATCTAGAATGAATAAAGGCAATAGCTCAGCTTCCCTTACCCCACAACAAAAAGGCTATGCAATCCTTCTTTGGGAAAATTAATTTTGTTGGGAAGTTCACACCTAATTTCGCTGAAACTATCAAACCCTCACAAAAAATGATTCACAAGGATGTTGATTTTAAGTGGGATGACGAGCAAAAATATGCTTTCAACAATATTAAGACTGCAATATCTCAAGCTTTGGTGCTGTGAAGTCCTGACTTTAGTAAATATTTTTTCATCTACACTTTCGCCTCCGACCAATCCTTCGCTACAGTTTTGACCTAGAAGGATGATGATAACAATGAGGAACCAATATAATTTATGAGCACTAATATCCAAGGAGTCGAATTGAACTACCCCACTATATAAAAACAGGCTTATGCGGTGTACAAAGTAGTGAAATATTTCAGATCTTACATCCTAAAAAATCACACCAAAGTCATCGTGCCTCATCATACAGTCCAATCCCTATTCACTCAACAAGAGATGGGGGAGAGAATATGAAATTGGATGGCATTTTTCCAAGAATTTGATCTAGATATAAAACCTGCCAAATTAGTGAAGGGACAAGGATTGTGTAAACTGGCGGCAGAAGCCCATGACTGGTTAAATGAAGACCCCGAGTGGGAAAATGAATTAGCATTATGGTGTAGTGGAGCGTTATACATTCCCCCAACGCAAGAGTCTTGATATGGAAAACTGATTTACCTCCTGCATCATGGGACTTTCCCAGAAAACCTAAATCCTAAGGAAAGGAGAGCTCTCAAGCTAAAATCTGCACAATATCGCCTCATAAATTCAGTACTTTTCCGTGTAAATTATGATTGGGTACTCTTGAGATGTTTTGAATGTGAAGATGCAGAAAAGGTTTTGAGGGATATCCATTATGGTCCTGCAGGAGGACACTTTGCAGGGAATACCATAGCTCACAAAATATTAAGATCCAGTTATTACTAGCCTACTCTATTTAGGGATGCTCATACATATGCTAGGAACTATAAAACTTGTCAAATGAGCATGGGGAGAGAAAAGAGGGCATCTGTCCCACTCCAACTAGTGACCATATCCATTCCATTCGAGCAATGGGGGTTAGATGTCATAGGGGAGATTACCCCAAGTTCTTCAAAACAACATAAATACATACTAATTGCTACAGACTATTTTACGAAATGGGCAGAGACAATCCCTCTGACTCACATGAATGAAAAGGTGGTAATCCAATTCATAGAACAATAGTTGATCACAATGTTTGGGATGCCTTTCATTCTTTTGTTTGATAACATTGCTTATTTTTCTTCTACTCTATTAACAGATTTCGCTCTAGACAAAGGAATCATAATAAGATACTTTTCAAACTACTATCCACAAGGGAACTGAGTGACAGAATAAACTAATAAGAACCTAGTGAGGATATTGAAGAAAAAAATTGCAGACAATCAGAGGAATTGGCATAGCTCACTTCATAATGCCTTATGGACAAACAAAGTAACACCTAAGGAAGCTTTAGGGTACTCTCCATACTTTCTAGTATACGGACAAGAATCCATTCTCCCAAATGGGCTATATATTCCATCACTTCAGTTGGCTTAGGATTCAAGGGGAGAACCATCATCGGTTATTCAATAAAGAATTGATACCCTCCTCATGCTGGAACTGAGGAAAGGGAGAAAGAAAAATCAAAGTTAGTCGCTCATCAGTAGATAGTTAAAATATGGTTTGACAAGCATAAGACCAAAGAGAAGAATTTTGAAGTAGGAGACTTAGTCCTGAAATGGGATAGAAGAAATGAACCTAAGAGAAACCATTTGAAGTTCCAGAATCTATGGCTCATACCTTTTTAGGTATTCGAGAAAATTGGAGCAGGCACGTATCGGTTGCAAAATCTGAGGGGGGAACCCGATGCCCTCCCGATGAATGGCCAAGCCCTAAAACAATATTTTTGTTTAAAAATAATAATAATATATATACATATGTGTGTGTGTGTGTGTCTTTTCATGTTATATTCTGATTAGGATAAATGTGTAGGTGTAAGGTAGATTGATTGCAGAGTTGTTTTATTCCTCTCTTTGATTTTTGTTTTGTATTCTCTAGTAATAAAGTTGTGTTCTGCAAAACATTGGTTGACCTAAATAAATATGGTGTACCAAACTCTACTCCTAACTCTTGCTTACGTGCAACATAAGAAACACTGGGCAATTGCAATTTTCTTCAAGGAGATCTATATCTTGTCTTTGTAAACAAATGAACTTAGTAAGTGATGAAGTGTTCACCTGGTGGTCTGGTGAAGACCAAAGGGAAAGATGACAAGTTGGAAAGGACCACATGCACCTCTAGACAGAGCTAGGAGGAATTTCACATTAACCATTTCATCTTGCAGATAACATACATCCTCCTCTCCCACTCACTCAGGGCATCTCTACCAGAAATAAATCAATTATATTAAATGAGCTCAAAGTAGGAGAGGGTATGCAAATAACTCCACCGAGGCTATGGCTTCTCGTTGGCAGCAGAGCAAGGTCTGTGACGTCAGAGTGACTCTGTCGGGGCTATGGACGCACGCTAGTAGCGGAGCAACATTGTAGTGAATGAATAATGATAACTAAAATGGCCTCGAGCCAGTGAATGTGTTACCTGCCTCTTGTCAAAAGGGGGTGTGGGTCATGATCAAGAGGAAAAAAGGTTGGATAAGGTTTAAACTCCATAGGTGGACCCAGATTCATGAACCAGGGGAATTGTACACGCATGGATATGAAATAATATAATAAAAGTGAAGCCAGTTAGTTTCTCAACCAACTTTTGCACGAGATAAACCCGAGGGAAGGAACAAAGATTCTACTTTCGCCCAGAGAATCGCCATTTGTTGAGCGCTCAACACACCCTAAAAGATTTTATGAAATTTTTACTCTTTTGGGTACCACTTGCTTTCTTCTTTTTTTTCTATATTAATTGACTCCACTATGGAGGGATTGCTAATTTTGTTTTCATGTCTCTTCATCGATCAAATCGGATTTGTTTGAACCTGTTAATGTGAAACCAGTGTGTTTAAAAAGAACTTGGCATTCTAACTAAGAATATACAACTAAAATTGTGAATAGCATGCTTATGTTTGGTGTCAACAAAATCCAAGCAAGTTAAAATGACCACATAGTAACAATAATCGTTGATCGTCAATCCATCATCGACATCGGTAAAAGGTGGAGTAAATTTACGCTAGTTTGTTCGCAAAGAAGATTAAGGAGTTGGTTGATTTCCCATCGGTGTCAATGAAATACGAGAGGTCAAAACATTGAAATGGGCCATGATGAACCCCCAATAGCCAATTACAGATGCGTTTTTCAGTGTCGATGAAATCTCAAAGGGTTAAATCATTGAAAATTTATGTGGTGACACATCGTCGATCGTTGATCCCTGGTGCACTTTTAGCATCGACAAATTTATAGGGGTTTAATCTGGGAACACTTATTTAAACTTTTCATCAATCGCCTATCCTTGATACTTTTATGCATCGGCAGGGTAGGACCCATTGCTAAAACACTTAGCTGATGAAAGTCCCTGATCCAGAATAACACGATTAAACAAAGATGCCAGTTTCAAGTGCCACGTGTCCTTTTTCGCGTAGGCATTTCGTATGACCTAATTTCATCCCAAGTCACCTTAGGTTTCCCCATGTCCTAGTCACACTTCCAAGTCCACATTTCCACATCAGCGTTGTAAGACAATATGGGTCATCGTCAGAGTTTTTTCTGAGATATATCAATGAATATGGTCTAAAGAAAATCCCCAACTCCTGATTCACTCGTTAATTTAGTAGAATGATGGGACGTTTTCAGCACACAATAAGATCATATTCTTCCATTTAATAGGTCAGTTAATGATTTTCTCCACATACGTTTCTACCGCATGCGCTGATTGAACAACTGAAATTTGAAATCGCCAATAGACCACATTATAGCCCGCGCCCGTGCCTCTAGCTTACGACTGCATTTAATCTTGAACATAATGAAGATCTGGTGGTAGATTATGTAGAAATTCACTCATACCCCGAATTGAATAACTGGCGTGACAAGGTAAGTATCATCTCTATTTAAATCACTAAAACAACTTTGAACACCTCCATTCTGCACATAAGTTTCCATTTCCAGAGCAACCGAAGAAGCGAAGAGAGCATCTCAAGAGTTGCGTTTGATTTTCAGACTTTCAAAAAACCAGGTTAAACTAGCAAGAAGAAGAGGTATGTGTTTATTGTTATCAGTTTAGTATTCAGTCTGCTACACAGTGTCTAACGAAATTCTATCTGCAGGGGAAAATACCTCCAAGGAATCCAATGACCAGACGCTCGTCGAGGGCACTGAAATTGAAGGAGATAAAGATTGGTGAAGGATATTCTCCCGGCACTACGAGGCAGTTAGAATATGCTCCCAAGGCAAAACCAGTCATTAAAACTTTAATGAAAAATCCATTTATTCAACCCCCCGCTTTTGGCGATACAAAATTGACCATTGGATCAAAAATAATTCTCCCACAGTGAGGAGATTTGTTCAGCAAAATCAACCGGGAAGATTACCCAGATTTTATCCCACATAGCGACCTAGATGTAAAGGCACTCGACGACCATGTTTTCCCGAATATCTAGCAATCATGCTTACATATGGTAGCCTACCAAAATCTAGTATTTCCATGTATATAGACCTTGAGTTGGATAATTGATCACACAAATGCACAGAAATGCATGATCAACGATGAGAATGGTGTATGTGTCAGAGTTTTTCTCCTAACAGAGGTCTAGAAATATTACAAACTCAGGGACCTAGCAGAGTGGTTGAACACAAAATTCGTGGTAAAGTTATATGAATTCCACGACACTATTTGATTGATGGCCTCATGGTGGAAAGAGGAAAATAAATTCACAAACTGGAGCAACAACTAGTATGGGACAACGAATCTAAGGGAGCCATATATCTACTTAATGGCTCTAATTTGTCGATTATACGGGGAGAAGGACTGCACCAAGTTCTCAGAGACATGGATGCCCCTTGTATACACTATGGCTATTTTGGGGAGTATTTTAAACTGGGGAGAAGTCATCTCCAAGCAATTAAGTACCAATGTATTGCAGGCTCAGACACCGAAAGAAGGAGAGGCACCTTCTTTTCACATGGCCTCATATCTGCTAGATGTAATCTATGCGAGGAATGTCTTTGCCGGTATGAATTTGAGTTGGAACATCGTAGAGCTTCCTATACATGTCTACTTCAACATCCTATGGGAAAGCATGTACAAAAAGTCAAAAAGTCTTATTCCCTTATTTGTGATAAATTCATCGCCCAAATTTATTTCATTATATTTAAAAAGGAATGCCCAAGGCTGTCTGTAGCGGCCAAGAAAGTGATCTCGAAAGTAGGCCACTGGTATCTAGATGAACACACAACCTATATCAGGGTGTTCGAGGCCACCATAGCACCACATTTTCTCCCTTCTCATGTCCCAGACTGACTCATTATAGGAGAAATCTGTTATCAGTCTATCCTGCAGGGCTATAATGCCACTTTGGTTAAGGACAAGAAATGAGCATTTATACCCTACGATTTTCATGTGGGGTTTTATATAGTGAAGGAAATTGCTCAAGCTAAACAAGAGGGTTTGAGTCAACTGGAATACAGGTTCCCAACAGGCCGTTTTTGCAAGCATGACCCTAAAGGCCTAGTCCTCCAACACGCTTCACAAGTCTCTTCATGTTGGCCATATGCGCATGACAAGTTTGAAGATGGGATTTTTACAAAATGTGCTTAGAACTAGGAGGAGGTATTACAGAGGAAAGCTAACCCGAACATGACTAGGTTTAAAGATATGAGCATGGTTGAGCAGGTCGAAACAATAGAGCAGTCGACTCAAGAAGATATCAAGGTTAGAGAAGAGATCATAGCAACAAAAATCACAGAGGCACAAAGGATAGGGTTGTTGTTACTAGAAGGAGCCCAAAGAATCATTGACCAACTAGAGAACAATCCTCAATTGATAGAAATGTCGAGGATCACCCCGGCCGACCTAATCACAATCAGAGAAGAGATAAATGTCTCAGAGTCAATACAACTAGAGGATATCACCGGTCTGGAATACCCCAGAGTTCCATCACCACATGCTAGATCACCGATGACCATTCCAACCCAGTATGAGAGTCAAAGAACACCAGGTGAAAAAGATGTGCCAAATCCCCTGTTTGATATAATAACCATCTATGACGATGAAGAGAGTTCAGAGGTCTCACTGGTAACTCCGATATTGATTACAGAGGAGAAGGAACTTGGGGGAACAACTGCTCCAAGTCTCGATGCATCAGTTCCAAACCCTCCACAGGGCGACTTTGAGGTCGAAAGTGTCTTAAACACTAAGTTTCTCGACCTATCGGGGACCCCGAAAGACAACTCCAGGGATTAGCTAGGATCAGGTGGACAGAAAGAGGAAGTGTTATAGCCAAAGATTGGCACCTCAATAACTAATCACCAATTAAGTATGAAACCTATCACTGACTCTTCAATTTTGGTCGATACCTCACCAACCGATGAACACCAGACGAAGGTCGAGCCATCAGAATATATGAAAGAAGTACATGAACCAATCCTAGAACAAATGCACACAGTAGGGAGCTTGGGAAACACTCTAACCCGGGGAGAACAATAAATCCCTGAGCATGTTGATGAGGTCACCGATATACAGGTGATCACCTATGATAGGAAGAGGAAAGCTATCATGAGGAGGACCACCAAGAAAATAAGACTCACGCTCGATAGCTTGATTCTCATCACCACAGAGGAGAAGTTTCTTAGCACAGAACACACAAAGACATTGGAGCTCATCGGCGTAGGGATGGTTATCACAGATGCCATGTTGGATCGAGCAAGGTGAGATGAAAAGGAATTGGTCGCTGCACTTAAGGAGCTACATCATCTACGCCATTTGCAAAGTATAACCAATATTCAATGCGGGCCATGGTGTTTCTGAAGAGTGAGTTCCAAGATGCTTATGAAAAGTTCACAAGCGAAAGACATCTTTTCACTGCAGGTATAGCCGATTTCCAAGAAGATACCCCTATGGCACTGGCAACCTGCAAGGACGTGGAGAGATGGTATGAGAAATTTGTTGGCATGTTCAGAGGCATAGTGTGCTTGTCATTGATGGCAAGAACAACAACGACGATGGCATATTGGCGCTTGTCATTGATGGCAAGAACAACAACGACGATGGCATATTGGCAACAATGATGACAAACAGGAAATCAATAATGATAGCATCGAGAATGAGGAGACCATGACAAATTGTTGTCTACAAGCTAAGGGGGATGAGCACAGGGCAGAGAGTTGGAGTTTCCAGATATCCAGAAGTTATCACGAAGGTAGCAAGGAGCGTGTATAAGATTCCTTAGAATCCATGAGTTTGCAGAAGGAATCAAGCTTAGGAGGAATAACGCAGAGTTGCACGCAGAGCGCAAGTGTGTTCCAGGGTTGAGGTTAACTTCATTTTCCAAAGCTCAGTAGAGATAGCATTTTTCAGAAATGCAAATGAGACCCAAAGTCATCAAGACTCACAGAAGGAGCAAAGGTCGAGCCCCTTGAGCACTTAGAAAGCCCTCTAAGTCGGAGAGATCAAAAGATTGGGAGGAAGAGTGACAGTGGTCATTGGATCACCGATCTAGAGGACCAACACTCGTCGAATTGATTTAAGTGGAAGGACAGGATAAGAAAGGGCTGAGATCTGAGATATCTGACCCTAAAGGCCTAGTCCTCCAACACGCTTCACAAGTCTCTTCATGTTCGCCATATGCGCATGACAAGTTTGAAGATGATATTTTTACAGAATGTGTTGTGATTAGGACTAGGAGGAGGTATTATAGAGGAAAGATAACCCAAACATGAATAGGTTCAAATCTATGATAATGGATGAGCAGGTCAAAACAATAGAGAATTCATCTCAAGAAGCTCTCGGGGTTAGAGAAGAGATCATAGAATCATAAACCACAAAGGCACAGAGGAGAGGGTTTTTTTTACTAGAAGGATCCCAAAGAATCATCGACTAGCTAGAGAATGATCCTCAACTTATAGAAATGATGAGGAGCACCCTGACCGACCCAATAACAATCAAAGAAGAGATAAATGGCTCAGAGTCAATACAACTGGAGGAAATCACCGGTCTAGAAAACCCCATAGTTCCATCACCACAGGTTAGATCATTGGTGACCATTCAAACCCAATATGAGAGTCCAAGAACACCAGGTGAAACAGGTGTGCCAAGTCCCCTGTTTGTTCTAATAATCATCTATGACGATGAAGAGAGTTCGAAGGTCTCACTGGTAACTCTGATACTGATTACAAAGGATAAGGAACTTGGGGGAACATCTATTCCAAGTCCCGATGCATCAGTTCCAAACTCTCCGCAAGGAAACCATGAGGTTGAAAGTGTCTTAGACACGGAGTTTCTCGACTTGTCGGGGACCCTGAAAGACAGATCCAGGGATAAGATAGGATCAGGTGGACAAAAAGAGGAAGTGCAACTCTTCAATTTTGGTCGATAACTCACCAATCGATGAACACCAAATGAAGGTTGAGCAATCAGAACATATGAAAGAAGTACAGGAACTAGTCCTAGAATAAATACACACAACAGGGAGCTTGGGAAACACTCTAACATGGGGAGAAAAACAAATCCCTGAGCCTGTTGATGAGGTCGTCGATATACAGGAAATATCTTATGGAGCCTGTTGATGAGGTCGTCGATATACAGGAAATATCTTATGACAGGAAGACGAAAGCTATCATGGGGAGGACCACCAAGAAAAGAAGACTCACGCTCAATACCTCAATTCTCATCACCACGGAGGAGAAGTTGTTCATCACAAAGCACACAAAGACATATGAGCTCATCGAAGCAGGGATGGATATCATTGATGCCATGTTGGATCGAGCAAGGCGATATGAAAAGGAATTGGTCATTGCATTAAAGGAGCTATATCATTTGCATCATTTGATAAAATATTACCAAGACTCAACGCAGGCCACAGTGTTTCTAAAGAGTGAGTTCCAATATGCTTATGCAAATTTCACAAGCAAAAGACATATTTTCACTGCAGGTATAGTTGATTTCCAAGAAGATACCCTACATATTTTCACTGCAGGTATAGTTGATTTCCAAGAAGATACCCTTATGGCACTGGCAACCTGCAAGTATGTGGAGATATGGTATGAAAAATCATACCAAGAGGTAGAAAGAATTGACTACATCAGTGCAGTGGAGAAGGTACAAGATGCATATGAGCATGGTATTCGAGTGATGAGAGGTAGCAACATCTCCCAGATCAGGAAAGCATTCAAATACTAGGTAACTATGGCCCAAGAACCTCAGCGAGAGATACAAAAGAAGTGGGCCGAGTGAAAAAGAGGCTGGGAAACGATCAATCGGGAGATGAAAGACATTGGCCTCCCAGAATTCGCCTCACCCGAAGACTTTGTCGACTTGCATGACATAGTCAAACAAAATGAATAACAAGACTCAACATGGGTAGTGAAGATTTCACATGTGGAGAGCATGGCACTGGGTCAAATACAACAATTCATGGAACATCTGATCAAGGATCGTGCAGTTCTGCAATGTTTAAGTTCCAAAATCATCAAATACAGATAACAGACAGTAGAAGTGAAAGAAATCCTTTCAGCCCTGATGGATCAGCACAGATTCCCATATGCTAACATATCTGAGGATCTCTTCGTCAAGTGGTCAGAATATGAGAAGATTCATCCACTCCAGTAGATCCACGAGATGATTTCCATATAACAAAGAGATAAAGCGCCGCATGGCCATATTTTTTTTTACTTAACACAAACTTGTAGAAACTATTTTTATTTAGTGATTCTTTATAAATAAAGGGATTGACCTTTTAGAAAAGGTCGATGGTTTTGGGAAAAGACTCTCTTTTGAGAATTGTAAAGAACTATTTATGAACAACCTTAAAGGAGAAGTCTTGTTTAGGACCATAGACAAAGTTCTATTTTTCATCAAAGGCGTTATGTGATTGGATTGAGAAGGAATTACTTCCAACTTTTATTTCAGTAATTGATGTTGTAACGAGTAAGAGTTTTTCAATATATTGATAAGTTATCTGTTTCAATATTTTTGCAATTCTTTTGTTCTGAATGATGAAAAGAAAATCATTGTGTTAATTTGTGATTGATGTTAGAGATAAGGAAACTATTTTTCTTGTGATCATCTTATTACATGCGTATTTTTCTTTTGATAATTGTATCTCAGTCAATGTTGAAATACCAAGAAGTTAATGTATTAGTACTAGATTTGTAATATGTGTGAATATATTTGTCAGCATGCTTGAGCACGAGGGTTATCCCAAGCTCAACCTTCTTCAGTAGTTAAGAGTCCCTTCTTTTAGTTGGTTTATACGAACACATTTCATTTTATCAGACTCATCTAATAAAAGAAAAGACAAAAAAATAACGTTTAATCTGAAGGAGGAACTTTCACAGAAAGATATCTTGTCAATCACTAAGTAAAGGTCATCGATAAATTAGCTAGATCAAAAGATCTGGAGAACCATTCCACCATCAAACGTTGTCGAGTCTAATTGGGCCTCTAAGGCGGGTTTGGTTCCTACCGTTGAGTCAAAGGGATATCGGACCCCTCAACAAGCTCATAAAGCTTTATTGAATATAAAGTTAGCAATTTCAATTGCTCCAGTCCTCATTAGCCCAAATTTTGAGAAATATTTCATCATTTATTCATTTTCTTCATAAGAAACTATCATTGTCATATTGACCCAGAAGAAGGATTTAAAAGAAGAGGATCTGATTTTTTATGAGTAAATTCTTACTAGAATATGAATTGAAGTATTCTCCCATGGAAAAACAAGAATGTGCTTTGGTCAAAGCTATCTCTTACTTCAGAAATTATATTTTGACATCACATTTGTTTGCATATGTGCCATATCCTCCTATCAAAATGATGTTATCGCAATAGGTTAGAGAAGGGAGATTTGCCAACTAGTTGGCCAAATTACAAGAATATGGCACAGAGATAAAAACCACTAAAATTCGTAAAAGGACAAGGATTATGTAAGCTAATTGGTCGGATTGAAGCAGTAAACGTCATTTTATCCAATAAAAAAATCCTTCCAACACAAGATGAGGTGATAACAATATTTCAATGGTACAAATACATCATATTTTATTTGAACTTAGGATAGTTTCTAGTTAGTTTGACAACAAAAGAAAGAATATCACTAAAGATGAAATCAAATGCATATGTATTGATTTCTGGAATATTGTGGCAGACAAATTTTGATGGAATGCTATTGAGATGTTTAATCCACTCTAATTCCACTGAATTTTTGAAAGAAATGCATGAATATGTTTGTAGTGTACATTTTCCTCCAATGGTAACATCACACAGAATCATTTGAGCTAGTTTTTATTAGCCAACATTATTCATAGATGTACATGCATTTATAAGGAAATGTTTATCATGCCAAATATTTTCTGGAAAGATGAAAAGATATGTTATGCCTTTAAAAATAATTTCGGTGGATATTCCTTTTACAAAATGAAGTTTGGATGTTATTGGCCCCATAAATCCTAAATATAGTAAAGTCTATTCTTACATATTAACAACCACTGATTATTTTACAAAATATTCTGAAGAAATAACATTGAAGGAAGCCAATATTGAGCATTTTGTTCAATTTTTACAAGAGAATATCCTATCAATATGTAGTTTTCCAGAGAATTTTATCATAGATAATGGTTCTATATTCATTAATTCGAGGTTTACAACCTTTTGTCGTAAGTTTGGTATAGTAATGTGAAAATCGTCAAATTACTATCCTCAAGGAAATGGATTGGTTGAATCAACCAACAAATATCTGGTACAAATTCTCAAGAAAATAGTTGTTGCAAACCAAAGGGACTAGCATAATAAGTTGGTTAATGATTTATGGGCAAGAATAATAACACCAAAGAGTAGCACTAGACATTATTTGTTTTCTTTAGTTTATGGAAAAGATGTTAGATTACTAATGCATTTGGAATTGAATGAATTATCCATTGACATCGAGATTGTAGATGAAGAATGGACTACACCAATGGAGGATTCATTTCATCAATTTATGCAATTAGAGGATCAAAGAGAATAGACATTGATAAATATCTAGAAGAGGCAAGAGGTGGTGAAGAAACTTTCAATCGAAGTGCCACAATGAAATATTTTTGCAGAGATTAGTTTGTTTTATTGTGGAATAAATCCAAATAAAAACCATAATTATACTCAAAGTTCTATGCCTTATGGATTGGACCTTATTAGATTGAAAATATTTTTATTTTTAATTCAAATTTGTTAAAAGGAATGAACGACCAACTTTTGAAACTTCCTGTCAATGGGTAGCATCTAAAACATTTTTTCTCTTGATCTGACCAATTGCTTTGAACAAACTATGTGTCATAAGTCCACCATGTACCATCTTTATGTATAGTCACCATGTGTAAATATTTTTCTTGACTCCATGCCCAATGGATAAGGCCTTTTGGGTTCTTAGTAACCCTAGGGGGTCACTATCTCACAATTGGAGATGATATGTTGATCCATTTTCATGAATCATCCTTGTATTCCAAGTTTAACCATGTATAAAACCCATTTCCCATTTTCCCCTTCTAATTCAAGGTCCATATCATTATCCACAATTTCATGTTCCCATCATATGTTATGAAAATGTTTCATGAATTCACAATAATTAGATGTTTTTCTTATTGTGCAGAGATTACTTACATCGAAAATAACCCCCTGCATTTCACACAACCTGTTCCCTACACTTAGCAACACTTCAATTATTTTTTAAAATTTTATCATGTGTATAGAACCAAACACCTCTCTATTCCTCCGCACAAACTTTTTCTTTTTCACTTCTACTAACTCCATAATGAACCCCGCATTTCCCAAAAATGTATATTCTCCATACTTAACCATTTTGAATTTAATTTGTGTAGAGAGCCTTTCATGTCTTAATATTTCACACAACCCCTCACCTCCGCACACCCTCCCCCCATGAATTTTGCACGCTCCATACTTCTACGCAACTAAACTCATGTTGGATCAATCTATGTCTATACTTTATTCCATACTAGACACATTTATGATTCATTAATGAATGTCTGATTTACAAGGTAAAAGATGCTAGTCTATGGATTAATGTGGATTAATTATCACATTTTCCCACGGAGCACTTTCTTTTCAAAATAAATTTCATTTATGATTTGCACATGCCCCAAAGGAAATTGTGCATGATGAAGTGATTCCTTATTAATATTATTTATGATATTAGCCTTTAAAAAACTTACGCTTCCTAATTCAAAAGTAATACTGTCACATATATCAAATCACATTGAAATGAATAAGAAACATGGAAACTAGAAGAAGAAAAGAGACTTTCTATGGTGATACTCTCAATTCTCTTACACGCCAAAACAAAGACTTCCATTGGCCAACTACATATCAATGGTTTTTTATCCTAATTCTCGAGCATAAGGTTAATAACAAGATTTAGATGATAGGTCTAGTTAATGCAGGTTGCATGCCAGAAGTCTTCGACTTTAGGGAATCAGTTTCCTAGTGTGCACACAAATTTGATTTTAAGAGTATAATGATTCAAGTAGTTTCCGAAGGGAAGAACCTAGTCCTATTTAATCCAAAAGTATTCCAGAGAATGCTCTGACTGCCAACCTCTAACAAAAGTCTCAAAATTCCAGATGCTGATGCTTTTTGGGATTCATGTAGCATCCCAAGATCCCTATTGGGAAATGCCACAACAAAATTTTGAATTCTAATACCATTGAATTTATTGATATGTTATGCACATGAACAGAGTTAAGAAAAATAATAACAACATACAAAAATAGTAATCCGTACATATAAATAACAAAAATTCCATAATAGAACATCATAATTCATAACATAGCATTTTCACAAACACATATCGACACTTATTGTTTTGAGAATTGAACACCAACCGCATGTAGACCTTCCACATTCCTCCTAGCTATAAACCACGCTACTCATAATATCAGTAGTGGGTCACCCCCGATTTGGGGCTAAAATATACCTAGGTAAAGGATTTCTAACCAACCTAAGGTCTCTCTAACAACAAAAATTATCAAAATCAGGTACCAACTCTAGCAACCATCCTACAGTCCCTCATCCCCTACGTGCATGTCCCACCCAAGGAAGTGTGCCCCTTCTCTACATAACATCCCTTCGACTTCCCCACTTCCCTTCTGGGGCTTCAAAAACATGCCAGATAGGGAGTCTCAGATCCATGTCACTCCATCTTGGTACCTTGGGAATTAATTCCCAACAGTTCCTTGAACTGGAGAGAATTCTCACAAGCCTGGCAACCTTCTTTTTTGACCACGAGCCTGACAGCCCGCTTCTTCAAGTCACTCGCTAGAAACATTTCCCATGTACATGTATGGTTGCAGATTCCACCTTCCCCAATACGAATGATGAAGGATGGAATGATCATGAATTAATGATGGGTAAATGTACTAATTCTCCTATATATATATTCATGTTCCCTTTATGACACGACACTCAATGAACACCCTTGTCCCCACTTTAGAAACTCAATATATATTCATATCCATAAATATATATATATATATATATATATATATATTCATGTGCCCTTTATGACACATGACACTCAAGGAACCCCCTTGTCCCCACTTTAGAAACTCAATATATATTCATATCCATAAATTTAGCTTTAAGTAATATTAATATAACATTCCATTAGGCTTAGGCCCCTTTAGCTTATCCATTTCCTACACTCTTAGCCCCCTTTTCCTTTCTAGTGGAGCTTGTCCCTCCATCTGTTTTGTTGGGTCGATCTGCAACAATGATGTATTTTATTAATAGTATGAGTATGTTTTACAAATTACAATATAGGAATGTTGGCCTTTTAGCAATCCATTCTCCTCGGCCTAATAATCACACATAAACTCTAGACTAAAATATCATGGCTCACCAGCGTATAAAACATGTGTACAATTACACAAGGGATTAACTTGGGGTATTACAATTCCCAGGTTCGTGGGATAAATTTATTGAGGGATTCCATGGCACCATCTATTGAAAATCCAATTGATCTTTCTACTATTTGTATATACCTACTAGCAGAGCCATATAGAGATTCATCATGATTCTTTGCACGTTTCATGTGATTAGATTCCAAATCTCACATTCCCAGGTATGTTTGTATGTTTTGTATTTCTCTTTTCGAAAGGAAGTAGGTTTCAACTGGGCTGATGAAATATCGAATGAGATTTCATACCAACTAGCCAATTATTTGAAGACACAGATATTTGTATGCCATCTTATTTGGTCATAACAGTGGTTTATTGCAACGTGTTTGAAGGATTACCTTTCAGGAATAATCTAGATGTTAATAAGGATCCCGTTCAATTTTGGTACCATGTACTATGGAAGCACAAGGCCCGTTTCAATTATGTTTTATCCAATATGAGTTTCTTAGAAATTTTAGAAACATTTTAAGTGGGGCGACAATTGCAAAAATAACACAAGAAGCAAAGGATTTCCTTAAGGGAATTTTTTTTATGTAGTTGAGGTGAATTATGCTTATATTAGATTGTATGGATTTGAGAGAATACCCTTTCTTCTCTCAACGTTCCTATGTTATCCATACTTGGTTGTCGAGGTTTGCAGGAAGGGCCTCCCATTTTGATAAAAAAAGAGAAAAAAATAATTTATTTCCATGCCTTTTATTGTAGCCATTGTAACAATAAGAAGTTTAAGCATAGAGGGGATTTCGCAGTGCAACATATTAGATATCAATTTTGGTATTAACTACATAGTGAGCATCACCCGATGCAATGAGTGCTAACTGGACTATTCAAATCATGA
>CBVK0104188165.1:0-10336 GCA_900067695.1 Picea abies
TTTGCCATATCGGCCGAGCCCTGAACCACCAAACCCTAGTTGTTATCTCCACACGCGATTTTTCTCTAGAGAAAAATATGCAGACAACTCCACTTGAAGTGTTTTTTTCATTGTGTATTGTTATTATCTCTAAGATTCGTATTTATAATGTGCATGCTTGTTGGTTATTGTTGTGCATGGCACATTGTTCCTTTATAGGATGGTTTAGCACAAATCTTGATTATTTCATGTGTGGTTATTGTAATATTTCATGTGTGATTTCAAATTAATTATAACCAGAATTCAAAGTTCATTTTTAGAAGTTCATTTTGGAGGTAGTGTGGCCCATCCTGTTGGTGGATGGGTACGTTACATTAGTCCACTTGGATTGTACAATTTCCACCTTTCCAACTTAGTTGTATGATATGTCATGTGGCATCCATTGGTGCTACCATGTCAACATCTTATGTCCTGTATGGATGTGCCACATGTCACCCTTCTAGTGGTGCCATGTGGCACCCCCTTTTTGACCTTTGACCTTGTTTGACCAAAACTTTGAAGGGCCATAACTTTTCCATATGAACTCCATTTGAGGTGATTCTTGTGTCGTTGGAAATATCTCGCTGAGCTCTATGCAATGAAGTTGTTTCCGAGAGCATTTGAGAATATAAATTTTTGAGCATTTATGGATCCTCCTAGATCATTCCTCCCCATTAGAAGCCTTTTGGACCACCAAAAGTCCTCCTAGATCATTCCTCCCCATTAGAAGCCTTTTGGACCACCAAAAGTATTGATTACTCAAAAAATAAGTGAGGTTAAATCGCCCTCACCTTCCCAATATCGATCCACTTTGATTTTATTGGTTTTACCCCTTTAATACCAACTCGAAGATAGTCCACATCACCTTGTTGTGAAGTCTTGATCCTTGTCAAGGATAATATATTCTTGTATCTCGGCTAAGTACTCTTCACCCTTCATTTTGTCTTTGCTGATATGTAACCATACTTGATCATTGAATCTGAATTCATGATCAACCCAATGTTTTTCATGCCTTGCCTTGTGTTTGGATTGATTGTCCTCTAATTGTTCTTGTACTTCCTGATATACCTACCAGATCCTTTGAATGAACTTATTATCTTTCTCAACATCATTTTTCTTATCCTCTTTGCTTTCTTCTCTGAAATCAAATTCCATGGGTGATTTAGGAAAGTATCCCAAATATACTTCAAAAGGAGTTCTATGAGTAGAATAATGCATGCACGATTATAGGAATGTTGTACATAGTGTAAATGTTCATCCCATAACTTTGGATGTTTACTGCAGTAACCTCGTAACAAATGTAACATTGTCTTGTTCACCACCTCTGTCAATGGATGAAAATTTATGCTCTGCTTTAACTTAGTGTCCATCATCTCCCATAAATGAGACCAAAAGTTTCCCAAAAAGAAAGAATCACGATCTGATATAATAGATGTAGGCATTCCAAAATGAATCCAAACATTAGCAAAGAAAAATTGTGTTGTCTGTTTAGTTGTGACTTGTTTCTTGCATGGAATTAAAATACACATCTTACTAAACCTGTCCACCATGACATATAAATAATCATGACCTATTCTGGACATTGGAAAACCCCCTCGAAATCCATGTACACACTTTTCCATGGTTGAGAAGGTACTTGAAGTGACATATATAATCCCAAATTTTTGTTGCTAGTCTTACTTGTGGCACACGTAACACACCCTTTTACATACTTGGAAACTGTCTCATTCATTTGAGGCCAATAAAAATATCTTTGTAACTGTGATACTTCCTTACCTACCTCAAAATGACTAGAAATTAGAGATGTATGAGCTTGTCTCATTACATTTGATCTTCCATGCTTGGGTATACAAAGTTTTCCAAGATGATATAATAAATTTCCATGCACATGATAATACAATTGTTGATTTCCATCAGTTAGAGCTTCATAAACATCTTTAAAATCATCATCTCTAGCATATTGTTCAATATAAATTTCATGAGATAAATAATTATGCTTTAATATCATATATGCATTAATAATTGGTCTTGATAACATATTTGCAACCTTATTATGAATACCTTTCTTATATTTGATTACCAAATGAAATTTTTGTAAGAAACCCATCCACCTGAAATGTCATGACTGTTGTAGCTTAGTCTGTGACTACAAATATTGTAATGGATAATGACATGTATGAATTATTGTCTCCTCCCCTTTAAGTAATTCTTCCATTTTTTCACACTTTGTACCAAAGCATACAATTCCCTGTCATATGTTGGATAGTTAATTACTGCCTGAGTAAAAGTCTCAGAATGATAACATATATATTTACCTTGTTGCATCAATACTTCTCCCATGGCATATCTACTTGCATCGGTTTGAATCTCAAATGGTTGTTGCAAATTTAGCAGAGCCAAAACTAGTGCGGTGCTTATATTTTCCTTCAATGTATTGAAGGCTTTATTTTGCTTGCCTCCCAATTGAAATATTTTTTTCACACTTGTTAATACATGCAGAAGAGTTGTTATAAAAGAGAAATTGGCAATGAATTTCCTCCAGTAATGTACTACTCCTAAGAAGCTCCTGAATTTTGTGGCAGTGGCTGGATTGGACCAATTCATGATGACTTACACCTTTGAGGGATCTATCTTTAGCTGACCATTCCTGCAATATAACCCAAATATACCTGAGAAGTTTTTCCAAACTCGCATTTAGACATATTTATATATAACTTATCTTTTTTTTTAAACTTCAAAAACTGTTCAGACATGGATTAAGTGATCTTCCCATGTTCGACTAAAGATCAAAATATCACCTAAGTAGACAATGAAATAATCATCTATGAAAGGCTTGAACACATCATTCATTACCCTTATAAATGTTGTAGGTGCATTGCATAAATAAAATGGCATAACCAACCATTCGAACAATCCTTGTTTTGTCTTGAAAGCAGTTTTCCATATATAATTTTCTGGACTCCTGATTTGATGGTAACCACTTCTCAAATATAGCTTAATGAAATAGACAACATTTCTTAACTGAGCTAGTAAATCATCAATTCTAGGAAGAGGATATCGATTATTTACCGTGATTTTTTTTTCAGTGCTTGAAAATCAATACACATCATCCACGTACTATTTTTCTTTAGAACTAATACAATAGGAGATCCACATGGAGAGGAACTTGACCTTATGATTCCTTTATCAGGCAACTCCTGAACCTACTTGTTTATCTTTGCATCCTCTATCATTGATGACCTATACATACCAATGTTGGGAAGAGGAGCATCCTGCTACAAATTAATTTCATGTTCAACCTCCCTCTTAGGAGGCAACCCTATAGGTTCTTGAAATAACCCATCATAGTTAGATATGATCTTTACCAATTCTAGTTTATGACCTGGATACAACCTGACAAAGCATATGATATATCTTCCTCTTTTTTCTTCACCACCACGAGAACAAAAGATTTACTAGAATTGACGAGTCTTTTCATTTTCCCTGCACTCACTAGAGAAACATTAGTTTTAATACGGTGAGATCTAACGATATATTCAATCCCATCCTTGAAAATGTGATATGTGTTCTCTTCATGATAAAATATAGCTTTCCTGTCAAATAGATACGGACTACCCAAGACAATTTTGCCAATGTCAAGTGGCACGACATCTAACTCAACCTCATCAAAGAATCTGGATGTAATTGCAAATCAGATTTTACATTGTTTTTTCACTTGCAACTTAGCATCCTCACACACCCAACCTAATGGATATAGTTTCATATGAGGCATAGTCTTTAAACCCAACTTCTTAAAAATTGCTTCAGATATTAAGTTGACTTGAGATCCACTATCAAACAAAGTATCTATCTTTGTATGCTTCACTACGAATCTGACATGAAAAATCTCACTTCGTCTCTTCTAATCAAGAACACTTTCCAATTTAGCAGATTGAACTGAAGAAATAGAATTAGTAGTATATATACCTTTTCTTCCCATTGTTGTGATCTTAAATTCATCTCTTGAATCTGATCCCAGATCTTGTTAAGTTGTTGGAGTAGTCTTATGTTTCCCCTTATCCTGGAACTTCTTTGGTCACAACTCTAGATGCAGTTTTCAACATTGTGCTTCTTCATGTCTCTTTCTTTTGCAGTGAGGACATGTAGGCTTCTCTTCAACTATCTTTACTGCAGTTTATTTCTTACTTTTCCATTTCCCTTTCGACTTCTTCTCAAACTTATGTGTATTTTTATCCTCGGGCACATGCCTTCCCTTGCTAGCTTCAAGATGAGTGTCTTGTATTGACACTTCATCAATATTAGTAGGATTAAGCATCAATATAGTGTGCCGAAGATATGAATGCATACCACCAATATATTTTAGAATATTTTTACGAGTATATAATGGAATTCCTAAAGATGATTCTTTCTTCTTAAATTCTTGTGTATATACTTGAACATTTTTCTTTTTTCCTTCTCTTAGATATTTTTATTCTATTATACTTGAACATTTTTCTTTTTTCCTTCTCTTAGATATTTTTATTCTATTATTGCAGTTTGCACATAATCCAATGGATACAATTCTTTTGGTATTGAAGCAGTAAGTTCATCCCAAGAAGAAATTAATTTACCTTGTTTAATGAGATCAACTTGTGTCTTACTCTCCCACGATATCAAGGTTGTGCCACCCATAAGAAGAGTATCCAACTATATTTTTGCCGTGTCATCCACGATATTTTGTACCCTACAATATACCTCAATCTGCTTGATCGAATTTTCCAACTTCTTTGCATTCAATTCTCCATCATAAATTGGCAGTTCAAACTTTACATCTAATTTCAATAAAGTAAAATCATAAGTATGATAGCAAGAATACTTCTTAGAGAGATTCTTATTATGTGAATAATGTTCACTTGCTCCATTGCTAGATGATGATGAGGATGATAGTGAAGAGGGTTCTGAAGGTCCACCACCTTCACCTCCTCATTCATATTTTATCAAATATTCTCCATCTTCAGTATTATGAGCTCTTCGATACAAGTCATTTATTATTTCCTTGATGGAACATAGTGTAGCCATAACTTCCTCGGGTCTCATGGGAGGATCTTCTCCTTCCTTTCCTTCGGAGTCCATCTCGCATTTACGAAGTCTATTTTAAATATCAAGCTTACAACTTGCACGATTTCCTTTACCAAGCTTGAATCTGGACCTTGTAAGCATTCACTTGCAAACACTTGTCAAAAACTAGCTCTGATACCAACTTGATCTGAAAATCCTTAGATATAAATTATTCCTGATGCATATAAATATCTAACTTGATTTGAAATAATAAAGATTGTCTTTGACTGTTTGCATAACACATGAATTCACTTATCTATCCAAAATCACTTCAATGATAAATAACTTACAAGATAAATGATCAAAATAGAACAACAATAATAAAACACATACACAAGTTTGTTAACAGAGTTCACCAAACTTGGGCTACATCTTCAGGTCTGCTTCCAATTGAGACCACTTTATTAATGCTCAAATGCTTGTTTTGTTACAATGACCTTTTTATACATTGCTCTATCTAAAAAACAGAGTGCACCATTAAATTTCTCTTGAAATTATGAGAAAAATGAGTATAAACACCCTATACTTTCCTCAAGGAACCCTTTGGCATGCAAAACAATGCAACCTCATAGTCTATATACCCTATGGCACAAACTTCTATGCACCTTATCATGCATATCCATGTCTCATACTTCGTCATACTTTGTACCTTGCCTTTGCTCGAGTGTCGGCTTAAATAGGGCGCAGGCCCTAACTGTCATCCAAAATCCTTGGGAAACTTTAATATAATCTTGTTGGCCTTTCATAACAAAAGGCTCCTTGGGCAGATTGGTTAAAACATTGGAAAGTGGGGAGGAGGTCAAGCTCGCAGACCTCTCCCCCTTTGGTATTTTTTTATAACTATAGGTTATTGGTTTTATTAAACATGGTGGTATATAATTGTTATCCCCTGTGAATATTGGCATCGATTACATTGATACCACATATATAATAGGTCAAGGCTAAACCCTCATCTCTTTCCCACCGAATACAACCACTTCAAACTTAAACATCATTTTTTAACATATGATTGTTAAGTCATGTGTTATGGTATATTGGTAAGTTTTTGGGTTGTTGTGCGAGAGGTCGAGGGTTTGGCCATTGTTACTCACCATAAGTTTTTATACATATAAACAATAGAAGGCCAATGGGAGGTTTCCATGTGGAAGCCTCTCATTGGTGCACTTATGCAAACCATGCCACATGCCAAATGTTTATTAGTCCACTTGGATTGTATAATTTCCATGTCATATTTCCAACTCAGTTGTATGATATGCCACATGGCACCTTGTGGTGTTGCCACATCAACATCATACATCCTATAAAAATGTGCCATGTGTCACCCTTCCAGTGGTGCCATGTGGCACCCCCTTTTGGACCTTCAACCTTGCTTGACCAAAATTTTGAAGGGCCATAAATTTTCCATACAACCTATGTTTGAGGCAATTCTTGCACCATTGGAAAGCTCTTGTTGATCTCTACACAATGAAGTTGTTTTCGAGAGCATTTGAGCGTATCAATTTTTGAACATTTTTGGATCCTCCTGGATCATTCATGGTTCAAAGTGGGTAATGGCTTGTTAAGTAGCTTGCTACCTTTCGACAATTGTGTACCTGATTTTTCGTAACCGACTGTTTAATTACTTCTATTAATCTATTTTCTTTTGTTTTTGTTTCTTACTTTATTTTATTTATTTTCTTTATTTTTTACTCAACCTAGGCTGCCACAAGTGGTTTTTGACCTAATCAAGACTTGTTGGTTCCGTTGAGGATATTTTCACCGATATGACTATTATGTATTGTAATTTTTCAGTTGAGTCGCATTGATCACTGTTTGAAATGGATACCCTTGCAAGGTTCTTAGTTGGACTACTATGGTTGGTCATATATATTCAGCAATATAGGGGCCTAACCAAGAAGTTTTAATTTTATTCATTTTTCCTTTAATCTGACTGTCATACATCAATACCAAATCTCCTATTTTCATGTATTTTTTCTTTAAGTGTCGATCATGCCAAGATTTTTGTTGATGTTTTTGAACCTCTTGATGTTGCAGGGACAACATTATTTCTTCTTCCAACTTATTTAATTGATAGAAGTGTTGTTTTGTATTTAAGGTAAGCCCACATCTTAGGAAAAATGCCACCCTTTTTGTGTTTTCCTAGAAGTGTAATGGAATTACATCTTCCTGACCATGGACAAGCTTGAAGGGGATTTTTCCAGCTGATCTTTCATAAGCATTCCTATATTCCCATAGTATTGCAGGGACCTTATCAACCCAATCATCCCTATCCATCACACTACTACATATGGGGTCAAAATTTGACAAAACCTTCCGATGATACGGATAAAAATTACATAATGTCACAAATTACGACATAATTAATAAAATTTTAATCATTTTTTATGGGCGCCCCGATATACATCATACTTGCAACAAACTTCTACATCCGTCGATCTATCGACTCACTTAGATAATGCCAACTACCCATTTGAAAATGTTTTAATGGTCACTGACTTGGTCAACTTTGATGTAGTCAATGTTCATCAGAAGACTGACTATGGTGAGTGATTTTGACTATTTTGTTGTAGGTGCGATGGTTATAAAATAATTTTATGCTCATTGTTCATTGCATGAATTATTAGTCTTTTTTCTATGCGTACTTGCCTCAATTCCAATTCTTGATCAGCATAGTTCAGATTTTGTACTTTGAAGGTTACAAATTTTTAATATTTATTTTTCTCCTTTCAAATACTCACATTGGATCCCTAACCCTTAGACCCTATTTAATTTGGGGACATAAATTATTTCCTAGGAAACACGTATGAACATGTCTACTCAATTCCATGTCTAGTTCTCTTTTATTGTTTGATTTTATTACTTTCTTATAGTGAAGATTTGGAACTTATGTGGTAAACATGTATGGTTTTGATTTCTTGATTAATTGTTGACTATTGTTTTAAACCTTTAATAAATCTATGATGGAACCGTCTTAATTATCTAGTGATTATGGGGTCAATATTTGATGGCATTTGTGTTGTAAGAATATATTTTTACATTGTACTTATATTGCTTCAGTGGATTTTGTTGTAAATATAGGAAATCCCAATTCCAAGGATTATGTTGACTGAAGAGATTAAAAGGATGCTTGCTATGTTAAGGGAATAATTGGAGGCACAAGGTGATGGGAAATGTTATTTCCCTTGTGATGCAGGTGCGCTCGTAAGCACGTCTGCTCATAGGATCTTCTCTTCTCTACTGGCCCGAGAACACTAAGGCTCTTCTATTTTCCTATCGGGAAATCCATACCCACAACAAACTCTCCACGGGATCTCCTCTTTACAATCGGGATATCGGACTAAATCTCGCGATCTCGCGAGTTCATGAGTCAAAGCTTCCGACTCTTCCTTTCCAATCTTGCGATACCCGAACCGACGATACAGTTATGGTTCCTTTCCTTGTCATCACCCTCCCCACATGTAACCATAGGCTAGGACTTAAATATCAGCGCCTCTCGCAACTCACACCTTCGTGAGTTCATGAGTCGAACTCTCGTGCCCTCCTGTTATGATCTCCTGAGACGCGATAGGTCAACGCCGGGTTGACTCCTCCCTTGACGCTTTTCGCTATTCAAAACCTCGCAGGTTGAAGCATCGAGCCTTCACACTCTTATCCCGCGAATCCCCGAGATGCGAGAATTCAACGGAGTGTTGACTCCTTTCTCCAGGCAACGCGTGTCCACCTGTCAACCACGCGGGTCTCACCTTATGGCTCTACCATGTGTCCACACGAACCTCGGCTCTCGACACTTCGCTACTTCTGATGTCTAAAGTGACCCCTCTCAACCTCCGAACCCCCTGAGTGCACGATAGGTGATGGGGTTTCCGATCCAACGGTCCTCCTATGACCTAGATCCAATGGCTATCCTTCTTCCTCGCTCCTCGCGTCTTCGTGACTTGGAGTACCCAATGCTTGGGCTCTCACCCTGTGAAATTTTGAGTTTGCAAGATCTCTCGATCTATGCCACCTATCCTCCTTAGATGGACAACTCTTGGTCTTCTCGCCACTTCCCCACCCCTCGTGTCCTCGTGCTTTGCGACCCTTGACACCAAGTTCTCAGCCCTTCTACTCAAGAACTCCTGATATGCGATGTGCCACCTATCCGCTTGATGATTCCTGTGGCCCCACACCATTCTCGTAGTCATCGGGATATCATGTATCATGATTTCGTGATCTCTATGGTGGGTTTACAGAGTTTCAACCCACGAAACCCCGATATGTGAATCCACGCGTAGATCCAACGATCCTTATGGCCCGAATCAATGGTTCTGGCCCTCCTAAGCTTTAAACCTACTGAGAATACGTCGTCTTATCTCCCTTTCACCTTCTTTAGATATAACGATCCACAGAACGTCGTGAATCCTCCTTATAAAATGCTGACCGTCCTTCCTTCCTTGCTGATCCCTGCGAGTGACCAAGCGTTCCTTCGTGGAACTCGACCACCTACGCACAACTTGCGATGCCTCTTACGAACCTTGTGTCACATCTTCCCCACGCTGTCTTTCCACAAATTTGAAGACCTATCCTTCCTGTGATTTTCCATGACTCTACGTCTTCTTAGAAATACCTCTTGCTCGCAGTCCTTGCGGCAACCTTCAGACACTTCTTAAGTGTTGAAGTCTTTCGACTCTGCACAGTCTTGCAACAATAGTCCTTCGCTACTTCACTTAGGTTCACAAACCTGAGATTCTTACCCGGCCTTCACACTCCTTTCACGGATCCTATGCCCAATTGCACCGTTAGGTGAATGAGAATAAAAGCTATCTCTATCTGAACCCCTTTGTCAATGCACTCCTTGCCGACACTTCTACTGCATTCCTTGCAGAAATCGTCTGGCTCAAATAGAGAAACAATTGAAACTCATTCTGTCTTCCCTTCAGACTTCAATTTAAACATGAAATCATATACATAGCATATAAAAGCAAATGTATAACAAGGAAGCCAATATTCATGAGCATATCAACATCAATACACAGAGAACAACAAAACCATGAATTTGAATCAAAGCTTACTTCTATTAATTCAAATATCTGTACATGGGTGTTCTTACACAACTCTCTGCATTCTCTTCCTCTTCTTCCTTGATTTCAGTCTCTAATCATGTTACAAATGCACAATGAGGGTGTCTATATCCCGTTTCCCTCTTGCGCTCTAGAAACTGTCTAATCTAGAATTAAATTCT
>CBVK0104188168.1:0-10380 GCA_900067695.1 Picea abies
TATATATATATATATATATATAATTATAATTATAATTATAATTATAATTAGATGTATAATTTATTGAGTATAAAGGAGAATAAACATAAAAAAGAGCTGTTGTTATTTAGTATGTTTATATAATTTTATTTATCATGTTTATGAATTTAATCTTGCCTATGTAAAAGTTCCAACTTATTAACTAAAATTTTTTTTGATAAAAGAAATCAAAATATTATAAAAAAAATAACTAAATTTTAGTTTTCTTATGTGAGGAGCACAAAAAATTATGTGAAATCGAGTAATTGAAAATCAATATTGAAGGAAACACTATACTCATGGCTTATTGGCATGGATTAAAAACAACTTAACACATAAAAAAAAGTGGACCAATAATAGGCAACTCAGATGTGTTGAAAGGGGCATATAATATACGTTTTTAAATATGTTATAGCTTATGTTTTAGAAAACCCTTGTGGCTTTGAAAGGAGGTTTCCCACCATTTCACATTCCATAGAGGATCCTCAATCGAAATAATATGGGTCACATGATGGGTTTTTTTAGGATGCTACATACATTGTTCATGTGCCCCACGATAGAATGTCAGTCACCAAAATAATAATGTTGAAATTAGTTTGGACCATTGATTAGGCTAGTGAGGTGGATAATGGGTTGTTCCTATGGTTTTAGTACAAAATAATTTTGCTATATATTATCTAGCGTAAGGTCTAGTGCGTCATTGGATCACTGTTTAGCATATAGTTGAAAGCTTCATACATTTTGCTAGTTCCTTGTAACCCTCTCCCCAGTGAAATTTTGTAAAATATATGACCCTTTGTTTGACATAACTTGGCCCTCGTCTCACAGGGTGTTCCTCTTCTTGAGGTTTAGTCAATAACACTTAACAAAATACAAAAGCATGCACTATGTAGCATGTATAGGTGAAAATACTCAGCTACAAAATTAATTTATCTTCCATAATAAATGTTGTTTATTTTAGGCCATGATAATTCAGACATAGGTTAGTCACAAACAAATTTAGAATTTCTCTAGAGGATTTTTTGAATAACATAGAGGATTGAGATAGTTTTTCTATTCAAATTCATGGGTGAATAGATACCTTGAAAACTAAAAATACTATGGGCTCCCACTACGATATGTTCCATATCCTACAACCTAATACAAATGGTCCTCATGCTTAGAATTAAAAACGTGTCTTAGTTTTTCTATTGAAGAACTAAAACTCGTTTTCTTAGCACACAAACATCGTCTTTGTTCATGAATTCTCAACTTCTTGTGTGATTTATGTGGGTCCAAACTAACTGTTTTATATGTATTCCTTAAGATTATTAACAATATCCTAAGGTGGTTTCTCAATTCATAGACTACAAAGTGTTCATTGTCAGATTGGAATTTTTATAGAAAACATGTCAAAAAAACATAAAAAAATGGGTGCATTATTTGTTTCCGAGACTCAATATGCTCTATATATTGCATACGACATCTAAATGATTTGTTTTTAGTGACAATGCATACCATACATAGAGGTATTTCCAACTAGTCTTTGTACAACAATGTTTTGTGCCTTTCTAGGATACTTTTCAAAGAACATAGGAAACTTATCATCCTTGCAACAATTTTTTTATATTTTATGTATGTACTTTCATAGGTTAATATTTAATTATGTGATATCAATGATGTCTAGTGGCTTTAAAAAATACACCTGAGCTAATTCTTACCTTTATATAGGTCATTCTATTTGTATGTGTAATTTCACATAAAGCACCCCCCTCCCAAATTTTGATACTTTTGCAACTCTAAATTTTATTTTTTAATTCCATCATGATCATGATCTAAAATCCCCTATCTAATACTCTCTCTACACTCAAATTACTCACATGGCCTAAAAAAATAATTTCACTCAAGGTGTGCCCCATGGTGAAAAAATAATTTTCATACTTCAAAGAGATTTGAATTGAATTATTTCATCTCAATCATGATCATCAACCCTAATAAGTATGTTTGAACTAGTTCCTACATTCAAATATTTCATTTGATTAAATTGGAAAATTTGTCCAAAGGTGGACCCCATGGGAAAAATGGTTAATTTGGGTTAGTGAACCTTTCTAGAGGATAACATTGGCTCCCGCTACAAGATGGATGTTTCCTACAAGGTGCCAAAAACTAGAATATAGGTTTAGTAGACCAATTCATTGAGCTATGGATTTAAAACTTTGCTTTGTCTCAAACTTGTCATTTTAGAATAGTATAATTTATTTTTGAAAATTATGAAAAAAACAAAAGAATATAATAGAAATCCTAAAAGTAAATTGTAGGGTATTAACTAAGAAAATGGAAACCTACCTACCTAATATAATTGGATGTTGTCTCACTAGGTGACATTGAATGGCCAATGGAACCATGTATGTATTTTCATAAGTCTATCAAACACGTGCATTAAGAGGGTTGATGGAATGGTGGTTGACATTAGATTTTGGCATGAAAAATGATAAGGGAATAGATCCCTATTGCCCATAAAATGTGCACAAGAGGGAAAAGCAGAGACAAATTAAATTAGAATGACATTGAACATCCTTGAAAGAATCATGGACATGAGTGAGAACAAAGGAAATTAATGAAAAAATTACTCATCTCCAATATTATCTTTCTACTTTATTTTTTATAAAGTCCCCTTCATCCACATTTTAGTTGGATGAAGAATCACATCCTTGAAAGAATCATGGAAATGAGTGAGAACAAAGGAAATTAATGAAAAAATTACTCATCTCCAATATTATCTTTCTACTCTATTTTTTATGAAGTCCCCTTCATCCATATTTTAGTTGGATGAAGAATCACTTCTTTAAAGAACTTGAGCTTAAAAAAAAGTGAAAAAGAAAATGATATTTTGTCGTGAATATCAAATCTACGCTTTTCATTCACTATCAAGGTATGCAATAAGATTTTACCTTCTCATTGTGAACACCATCAATAATGCTACCAGTGAATTCCAAAATTGGATAATCTAGTGCTTGTGGAATGCATGTTTCGTTACTATATTCATATTCAAGGATTTTGTTTTTTACAATCATGGCCGCCTTCTTATTCTTCATTATTATGGTTTCCCTTGAAATCCTCACTATTATGCTTTCCTTGGAAGTTCTCATGCTACAAATGAATATTTTCTGTCCCTCCTTCATTATCATGATAAATACTTATGAGAAGGATTTGGTCATTATGATTAATAGTAACTAAAGACACTTTCTCAATGCTACGTAGTGTTAAAAATTGTATCTTGACTTGGGAATATTTATGCATGGTAAGAGTTGCTTCTTAGATGTCGGCATATGAAGATTGTGAACAAGCACTCCAAAAATTGCTTTGAACAATTGATCAAGATAGTTGGGTGGATTATGGGATATTTTTGTGGTGCTAAGATTAAAGAATCTCATTTTATATCACATGTTTCCAGAAATATCGGTCATTGGATCAATATTCGATGCATATATTAGAATCATTCACCTTGGGTTGTTTTTATTAGTTAAACATGGTGAAATTGATAGTCACCTATTTGAAAAAACCTAGCTCTCATGAGTCATTGCACAAGGGTGTTCGTCTTACTAAGGCCATGGCAATTAATCCCTAGAACATGCAAAAGCATTCACTTTTTTTTTTTTATCTTGTATAGGTTTAAAGGCTTGGATGAAAACTTGATTTTATGTCCATTGTAGTTGTAGTCAATTTAAGGCCATGAAAATTCAAGAAAAAGTTAGTCTTAGAAGGATTTGTCAAATAATAGAGTGAATTGAGAAAAAAATTTCATTGTAAATTCATCAATAAAGTTCAAATGTGATAAATACAATTATGATGTGATCCCATTACGATGCATTCCAACTCTTAAAGACATAAGAAAACAATCTTCATGCCCATACTTAAAAAAGCTTGCCTCAATTTCAAGTTTGAAGCACTAGAACTCATTTTTTGAGCACGTAAACATGGTTTATGTTCATAGATTTCCTATTACCTATATGCTCTTCATGGGGATGAACAAAGTGTTCCATACATAACCTCCAGCCTTATAAAAAGTATGGCAAAATGAGTTATTGATTTTTCGACTCCATAAAGAGCAATATCTGGTTGAAAATTTCATAGAAAACAAGCCAAAAGAGAATTAAAAGCCTATGCCTCATTGGGTTTAGAGACTTAGGAAAATCTATCTCCTCCATAAAAGCTTTGAATCATGTCATTAGAATCAATCCATAATATACATAAAAGGATTTCCAATTACTAGTTACATGAAACTTTTTTATGCCCTTCATGTATACCTTTTAAAGAAAAACAAGAAACTTTGCATCCTGGTGAGAATTTCTTAATGCTACAATTTTTTACTTTTGGACACCCAAACTAAATTTTGTTGGCTCCATGACACTCAACGGCCTTAAAATACATACTTCAATCAATCCCTACCTTTACATAAGTCATTTTCCCCATACGTATAGTGTTTCCTAAAGCATGTACTTTCACATTTTCATATTTCTCTAACTCTAAATTGGATTATGTCATATCCACCATGTTCAGTGACCTTAGAAACCATTTCTAAGCCACTCTCTACACTCAAATTAATGATTTGTCCAAAAAGCACATTTTCACCCAAGGTGGGCCCCATGGGAAAAATCCATTTTGCATACTTCCATGACTCTGAATTGGATGTTTTCAGTTGCAACATCATAAGCGACCTCAATAAGAATGTCTAATCTAGTTACTACATTTAAATGTGTCATTTCATTGATTTGCAAAGTTTGTATCAAGGTGGGCCCCATGAGCAAAAGCGCTAGTGTTGGGTAATGAACCTTTTTAGGTGACAACACAATTGATTTATATGAATATAAGAAATGTCCCCATGTAGAATTGTTGAAAGTCCTCTAACAATGCACATTAATGTACAATAGTGCTAATGTATGAATAGTAGTGTTCATGTTAGAGAAAATCAATTATTGTCAACTATACCTCACAAGTCAAAGTTATCTAACTAGTTTTCAAGAATATAAAGCATGGATTATTCCATATATCTTAAGGATGAAAATGTCAATAATTTATATTAAAGACTTATCTTCCATTTAAACCAAGTTCAAAATTGAACAAAACTTAAGTTGAGTGATTACCATTTCTCATGAGTCAAATCCTTCACACATACATATTCTTATGTATATCCATGCATAATAACACATACCCATATAGTACCATTTTCATATCAATCCACCAGACTCTTATTTGATATAATATATATAAATTATATCTTTTTAATGTGTATGCATTAAGTCAATTTATATTATATAGCCTTATTATTTAATATACTTGCATTCTATCATTTTTCATGTATATCTATCTATGTGAGTTATATTAATAACAAACATCTTAAAAAAAATTAATTTTATATATATATAAAATTAATTTTTTTAAGATGTTTATTATTAAAAAAATAAAATTATATATATATATATATATATATATAACATTTCAATTTAAAATATAAAAAAGTAACTGTAAAAAATATAGACAAAAATCTAATTATATTTATATATATAACACTTCTATTTAAAATATAAAAAATACCTACACAAAAATATAGTAGTGACAAAAATCCAATTATATTTAATTATACTTAGTATAATGTACACTATTTTGAGACTCTAGAATTAAAATTAAACACTTTGTAATACTATACTACACCATTTCACATTTTGATATTTTAAAATTAAAATATTAAAAATATAAATTATTTATAAATATATGAATATATATGTTGAGATATATAATTTATTGAGCATGAAGGAAAATAAACATAAAATTTTGTCAAATTTTGATATTTTAAAATTAAAATATTAAAAATGTAAATTATTTATAAATATATGAATATATATGTTGAGATATATAATTTATTGAGTATGAAGGAAAATAAATATAAAATAAAGTTGTTATCTGGCATGTTTATAGATTTCTATTTTTCATTTTTAAGAGTTTAATCAATCACGTTATGTGGATCATAAGCGTGATTATTCAACTTCAATTTTTATTTATATGAGAGATATATGTCAGTGAAATTGTATTACTTTGATATATAATGGACTAATACAAACAAAGATTGTAAAAGTAAAGAATGTTACACTCATATAAGTGTTACACAAAGAAAGATATCATGATTATGATAAAGTACAGGCTCTAAAAGTAGCGTTATCTAAATCGTTTTTTACATAATATTTAGTCAATGTTACACAAACAAAGATATCAGGTCTCTGAAGTAGAAATACGGATGCACATTTCTAAGGGCGAATGATAATCTTGATACAATGGAAGGAATGTTACACATAAACATATCATGACTTCCATGAATAAATGAAGCAATAATGATTGGTATTCCTCATTCACTAATATCAAGGAATTATTATTATTTATTTATTTAAGCAAAGTAAGCTCAATAAAACCATATGTATCAAGATATCGAATAACAGACTGTCAAAGATAGGCTCTGCCCCTTTCAGGTCACAGCTGGATTCTAATATCTACCATATACTCTTTTATGTCCTCTTCGATGTTCGGTTTGATCGATTCCATTTTCTTGACTGCATCCACGTTTTAAGGTTTTCTCAGCGGGCTCTTTTTGTGGCGATAAAAACAGTATAAAACCATCTTCAACAAAGTTCGGTGAATATGAAGAACGTTGCAGTAAAATATGCCATGGTCCTGAGCTCTATAACTGCATTTGTTGATAGTGTTGGGTCATATCCAATCTTGACATGATAATTCTCGCATTAATTAGTAAGAATCAATTATTATTATAATTGAGTATAATACGATTAGTAAGAATCAATTATTATTATAATTATAATACCATGATGATAATGTCTCGGCTGAGAGCGCCATACACCATCCACAACAAACTTCCGAGGAAAGAGAACAAGGAGAAATAGAAGCTGGGCATGAATTCCACGCTCTTGGTCTGAACTACCAGTCGCTGAATGTAAATATCAGCGATAGACATGATCTATACAAGTACCATTAATTGAAAATCCGGAAGGTCTTTTATGTGACGATGATAAGCGATTTTCTGATGCGTTTCTTTCCACGGGTCTGTATTGAACGCATTTCCAAAAAACTATAGAGGAGAAACGTAGAGAATAACAGTGGCCAGCATTCCTGCGGTTCCTACAAGGATCTTCTTATGCTTCTGATCATGTATACCACAAAAAGAAGATATCGCAATAGTGTCAAACAGCACCAACAACCCAGTAACCATCATGCCCATATTCCTCTGCAAACAGAAAATATATATATTTAAAACATTTTCTATTGAAATAATATTCTATTGAAAACAAGCCAGTAATTGAAAGCAGAGGACTTATGTTAATTCTAATTACAGAGGAAATATCATGAGATAATACTTTGGTTTTTGGTGAAGCGAAAGTGAGATAGATGCAAACGAAGCAGCACTCTGTAAGAAGGTTAGTGCCGTTGACAACCATAACAACCACGTTATCCCAACCATTGTTGATTAGTGGCGACCCATACCATGTGTACAGAAGACTATTGCATACGGAAAGCCTGAGAAATTCTCTGTACTTCTGTTTTTTATCACCCTCTTGAACGTAGTACTGTTCACGAATATTACAAAACAAAATTTTTCCGTTATAGACCATATTCAGTACGGAATTCTTCCTTAAGGTTGAGTTTCTTGATAGATGAGAATATGCTGACTGGAAACATGCTATACTTACATTGATGCACCATACATGAGCAAAGCAAAGGCGCTTCCTGTAATGTCATATGACATAAATCAGTTCACATAATTAATATTCTGTTTATCTACAGCCCACCGAGAACTACGAAGACGATAAAATTAAGTAATATATTCCAATATATATTTAGAGAAGACTCAGACAAAGCTTATGCTCAAGAAAATGGTAGCTTTTACGGACCTAAAATGCCAACTCCCAAACGTACAAGGTAGTTCATCATTTCTTTGTGAAGGAAATGCGAAATTGATTTCCCCAACGAGCAAACGAAGAAGAAAGCAATGTCTCTCACCGAGGAGGTGATTTAATTCCTTTGCAGATGTGCTGAGAATACTCTCTCACCGAGGAGGTGATTTAATTCCTTTGCAGATGTGCTGAGAATACGTGTGGTTGCATACTTATACCCGTTCTCCATCTTTCAATTTTCGATCCGAATATCTGACATAGTCCTCCCAATGGAGTTGGCAGATTTCCCCTGTACTAATGGATTTCATCCCTACCGTTGAGAGCGCGTTCCAGATTTCTCAATTTCCACCGGCTTTCCTCTCAAGTGAATAAAACAAAAGCTTTAATATGCTTTCATACTCCCGCACGGACATCCAGTTTATTATTCGAAAAGCGTCAGTATGTTTGCTTCTGATGCTGACAGATCATGCAATTTTTCTTCTGATGGTGGCAGACCATATATGTCAATGAATCTGCTTCGTTTGTCCATCACTCTCAGTTGGCTCTTTTCTCCATTTTCACTGTGAGTATCTTGAAAGTCATTTCAGGTCTATTTGCTTTTGTTTTGGACGGTTTACATGCAACTAATCTAATAATCTAATTACATGCAACTAATCTAATAATCTAATTATTTTTTTTAAGGTCACCGTGAAGTCATACCAAATTGGTGTATGAGATCACCTTGTTTGTGGGACAAGGGACCTCCTCTGCCCAGCCATTTGACTCGTAAAGTCTACAGAAGTATACATACCCTACCCCCTTTGGATTGCAAAGTGTTTGCTTTTGCCGTGGGTTAAGCATGGATTAACTCCAACTATTGCAAGGTTTATTGAGTAGTCGCATCATCCCATAAAGTAGTCATGATAGGAGTGGGTTAACTCGAGAGTTATCTTCCCTCAGATTTATCTTTCGGGTAGGTTTTTTGGCCGTCTTGAAAATTTGTCTGGATGTTCATTTTTTTTTTACATGAAAAACGAATTCGAAAGGGGAGATTGCTCCGGAATTAGCCTACTCCGTCATGATATATTCAGTTTCATTTAATTAACAAACTCAGTGTTACTGAGAATTAGCACTTGAGTTTGGTTATTCAATAAACATATTAACTAAGGACATTTTCATTAGGTACTCCGAGATGAAAAGAATTATCCGCCATGCACTAAGAAAATGATTGCTTAGTGCAGGTGGATACATGCACAATATCTCACATACATGCCATCATTTATGCCCATTGATGCATTGTACAACCAAAAGGCATCTCCATGTCCATCATCTGGTCTCCATCGCCATCATCCGTTCTCCATGATCAGGGCCATCCATTATTTTTCGTAGCCCGATGCCACTGCAATCAATTAGGCAGATGGTTGACGAAAACCTACCGGAGACTGAAGAGACGTAGTGAAGTGGATTGATTGGAATTCAAAATTTGAATTTCAAATTTATATTGGCGCGCTTAATTTGAACTTCGAGTTTAGAATGGGCACCCTACATTTGAGAAGAAAGAAGAAATCTCTAGGCCAAGTGGAAAGGCGAGAGTCATTTCGACTCCCACTTTTTATGAGACCAAAGTGTTTATCAAAGCAAAGGTAGCTCCCATGATCGACTAGACTGTTTCTGCCCCGAAAATACTGTCCACTTTCAGTGGGTCTTGTGTTCGAAATTCAAATCCCTTGGAGAAGCTGAGGATTATACGCCAACTGAAGTTTGACTCTGATAAAATAGGGCGGCATTTTACAAATGCAACACAAGCACAACTGATAGTTGAAAATGAGGACGAGTGCCTAAAACTTGATGACCAGATCATGTCTCTACTGTCAGGTATCTGTTTTGACTGCATTTTTTATCTCTAGGATAGAAACCATACTCGGCTTTGTAACATCCCGCTCTGGTACACTAAGCGAACTTATTCTTTGAGGACACTTGCTCGCAAGTGATCTAGATTATTATGCTATTAAAACTTTTGATTTTGATTATGAGGCATTATGGGTTGACGGCATGTTGTTTTACTGCATTGACATAGATAGGTGCTATTGACTCGGTTTTATGGAGTGTGCAGGATTTTGGACCTCGAGGATGTAGAGGTATCGATGGAACCCCTTGGACTCTGGATTGAGTGAGGGAGTGTACCATTGGGGTTTGATTGTGTTATTGTGATATTAGTGCATCTGATTAGATGATATGATATGGATATATTCTCACATGATTTGTCGATGATGCTTGCCGACCAGACTCACACATGGAGTAAAGGGGTCACTCACGACTAGCATCCCTGCCACAACCTACTAGCACTCATGTCGTGGTTCAAATTGTAGGTTAACGTTTACCTAGTTCAAGAGGACCCACGATGCCATGAGGGAAGACTGCGATAGTCGCTCACGATGATTCTAAG
>CBVK0104188186.1:0-18813 GCA_900067695.1 Picea abies
TCAAAAAAAAAAAAACATGCACACTTCCCAAGGTGCCTTCCAACCAACCAAAGCATGACATGTGACAGTGAGCAATGATATCCTAACACATGTTAAGGAAGTAAGCCTTATCTATCCTCCTCTACATGACATGACTTCTATCACTTGTGCTATATTATATGCCTCTTGTATCGTATGGAATTGCGCACCCCCCAAAAACAAAATCACACACTCTTCCCAAGGTACTTTCCAACCAACCAAAGCATGACATATGACATTGAGTAATGCTAACCTAACACATGCTAAGGAAGTGAGCCTTATTTATCCTCCTCCACGTGACATGACTTATATCACATGTGTTATATTAAATGCCTCTTATATCATATGGAATTCACCCCCTGACCACATTCATGATTCCCAAGGTGCCTTCCAACTAATTAGAGTAGACATGTGACACTGATCAATACTAACCGAACACATGGTGGGGAGTTGGGCCTATTACATCAAGACACTTGGTGGGCATGAATCATTGGTGATCACATGTGCTATATTAATCATTATATTATATGCCTCTTATATCACATGGAATTGCCACCCCCACCCCAACCCCATGACTTAACATGCAACAAGGAGTCGGGCCTATCACATGAAGACACTTAAAAAACATGGGTTGGTTGGTGATGCTTGGGCATTGCCATGGCATAATGATTGACTAGTTGGATGATAATAAGCAAAATAAACACACTTTACATAAGGGTCCATGGCTCTCTCTACCTCCTCGCTCAAACATAAGAGGGGAGGCCTCTTCAATATAAATAACTTATGTTTCCCTCCCATAATGCATGTGGGGTAATAGGGTGGATATCTAAATCAAGGGCTAAGACTGCACATGAGGGTAACTCAATGGTGTCTGGACATCATTCTCCTGAAGACCATATCTTGAGCTCTCAATGTTATAATTGAGAAAAAAAGACCTTGTTGTAGAGACAAGGAATGAAGACAAGATGGGTGTGATTTCAAGAGCTGAATATTGCAAGACTCTACTTAGGAATTCAAAGTATAGTCAAATCTATGTGGTTTCCTTCAATGATTTTGATTTGGAACCTTGAGTTCTTGAGCTCATGACTTGAGCTATGGATGTCCAAATTGTGCAAATAAGATCTCGTGGAAGCCTATGACATCAATAACATCCTCATACTGGGTTCCATAGCTAAGATGCCCATTTTTAGCTCGCACCCATCAACCCCTTGCAAAACTATACACATGCACGCACACGCACTGAATATCATGGGAAATAAATTTATCAAATGAAAGTTATGAATGTCTAAAGTGGGACCTAGCTAAAGGCATGAATTCCTAAGTGCACATTCACCAAGGATTACTTTATTAAAGCATTGATTGACTGGAAAATGCATTATTGCATTAAAGGAAAAGTACATGGGAAATTGGAAGGGGAAAAAGACCTAACCACTAAAGCAACTATCGAGAAAGGAAAAAAAAGGATATTTGATCAAGGATAAAGACAAAAGTAGGGCTTAAATTAGACAATTTTTCCTCCATAGTTTTGTAAGTAAAGCCTCTAGAGATTTTCCCTTCATCTATTTTCATTCTTTAGTTTATTTTCATAGAAATACAATTCCTGAGAAAAACCCTAGGCACTTCCCCTCACTTTGAGAATGGTACCCAGGGTAAACCAGTTAATGGTAGTTTAGCAACCAAACCGAGTAAACCAATTAGTTCTAGCTTAGCAACTTAACAAGGTAAACTGGTCAATTATAGTTTAGCAACCTAACTCGATAGGAGCATATAGTGAGGCCCACAAAGTCCACGAAGGCATCCAACCTGGGGACTTCACCCCAAGACCTCATGCTTGTTAATCAAAGGACTTGACCACTTGAGCTAACCCATCGAGCTATTTTCATCAATTAGTTATATGTCATGTTGTTTGCATTGGTATTCTAATTGGTTGAATAGGGCCTTGGCAAAGTATTTCTTTATTTTCCTACTATGAGATCTCCTACTCATTTACAAGTCCAAGAATCCCACTATGGGATAACATGTTTTTCTTTCTTGTCTTTTTATGCCATAGAAATGTGTAAAGGCAATTGGCCGTATTGTTTCTCATGTTTAAACAATTTACATTTGGGAATTATTCATGAAGGTTCCACAAAGAACTACCCAAACATCATATGATTTTTATAGTTCTATCTTGAGCAAAATTTGAATGGAACTATGATTATGTGATCTTGTTCAAACCCTCTTGAATGATAAGGTAGTAATCCTTTAATGTTCTTTGCAAGGTTGCATGTCATGTTTCTTTTTATCTTCTTCCAACAAAACTCTTGATTGTTTCTCTTTCTTACATCTAAGAGTCAAGGAAAAGACATATTTGGTTGAACAACCCACTTTATATATAAATATTTATTTATAGTTTTGAAAATGGTTAGATATGCATGGTCCTCTCTCAAGCAACAATTTGTGTATGATTGATTATATGGTTAAATCAAGAACACCTTTGTTTTCTTGTTGAAGTTTCAAGTTTCACTTGGAAGTTTCATGTTGTGTATATTTACATTGTCATACATCAACAAGATAAATGTAAAAATAAGTTTTCATTATAACAAGATTTGAAAGAGGAATGCCACCTCTAAAAAAACGAAGGAGGCTTCTTATGTTTCCCACGAGATCACACTTAGCATTAATCATTTCCTTCTTCATGTGGAAAAAGTGATCAACACCATTTTATTGTATTTTATCAGAAACCTTGTCAATTTTGATCATTCTCTCTATAATTTTGCACTTTATATGTAGTAGTATAAATTATTGCATAACATGTACATTTTTAGCAATCCTCTTCTCATACTTGCCTACTTTCTTCCTTGTGAATTATTGTGTGAGCTTCTTCTTGCATTTTTGGTATTATGTCCATATCAATTGTATCAAATTCTTAAAATTAAGGTTTCTCAAGGACTTTGTTGTTTCTGTCTCCTTTGGTAACTTCTTCCTACCAAAATCTTTCTTCAATCTCTCTACATTGCAGGACTAATATCCTAAGATGAAATTTCTCCCCGAGGGAAAAGAGATCCAAAATGTTTGTTGAGATCATGAAAATACTTAAAGCTTTTGCCCTGAGAATTTGGAATTGTGCTCCAACATTGTGGTTTTCCTTCCTTAGCAAAGTCATCGAGGGTAATAGGTTTTTGTTTGAATAAAAAATGGATGTCAAGAAAGAAGAACCTGGGGATGTGCACCCACTCATTAGAAATCCCTTTGTATAATATTCACCTAGCATTTCATGGAATGGAAAATGAAAGTCATATGTTTGAGATATGTCTATAAAAATGGGTTTTAGGAGTAATGTTGAAAAATATTCAAAATTGAATTAATTTTGATGAAGACGAAGGTGTCCTCCGTTTTCCCCACCTCCTTATCCATTTCCCAAGTCCTAATCACCTTCTTTACCCATTTCTCCCCTACATTCTACATTTTCCCTCCACCTTTCATCCATCCCTTGTCTCCTTATTTGCTTGCAATATTTCCACCCCCCTTATCCACTTCCATTATTGGTCCATCCTTACCCACTTCCACCAGCTTATCAAATCGTCCTCCTCTGCATGACATTATCTACACACTAACCTTCCACCTTTCTTTTGTCTCCTATATTATTATCCACTTACATTATTTCCACACACACCCCTTATCCTAAGTTCATTCCTCCACATGCCCCCTTACCACTTTCATTATCCATCCACCCATATCCAATTCCACTACCTTGTTTATCCTCATCATCTACATTAAATTCTCTTCACATTTCCCCTCACTTTTCCTCCATCTACTAACTTTATTTCCATCCCCCCCTTAAGCAAAGTTTATCCTCTAAAATCCCCCTTTTACACTTCTATTATTGGTCCACCCTTATGCACTTCCACTACCCCCTATCTATGCTCCTCTACATGACATGACTTATATCATATGTGTTATATTATATGCCTCTTATATCATATGGAATCCCAAATGCACTGCCCCCCCCCCTAAAAAAAAAACAAAACATGGACTCTTCCCAAGGTTCCTTCCAATCAACCAAAGCATGACATGTGACATTGAGCAATGCTAACCTAACACAAGTTAAGGAAGTGAGCCTTATCTATCCTCCTCCACATGGCATGATTGGTATCACATGTGTTATATTATATGCCTCTTATAACATATCGAATTCACCCCCCAATCATATGCATGCTTCCTAGTGTTCCTTCTAGCCAATTACAATAGACACTTGACACTAACCAATACTAACCTAACACATGGTGGGGAAGTGGGCCTATCACACCAAGACACTTGGTGGGCACAAATAATTGGTGATCACATGAATTATATTAATCATTATATTATATGCCTCTTATATCATATGGAATCACTAACCCCACCTCACCCCAACCCCATGCACACCTCCCAAGGTTCCTTCCAACACTTCATAGCATAACATTTGGCACAAACCAATGTTAACCTAACATGTGGCAATGAATTGGGCCTATCACACAAAGAATCTTAGCAAACACGGGTTGGTTGGTGATGACTCGACATTGACATGGCATGATGATTGAGCAATAATTGGATGATACTAAGTACACCAAACACACTTTAGATAAGGGTCCATGGATATCTCTACCTCCTCACTCAAACATAAGAGGGGAGGGATCTTCATTATATCTCTACCTCCTCACTCAAACATAAGAGGGGAGGGATCTTCATTATAAATAGCTTATGTTTCTTTCCCATGATGCATGTGGGATAACATGGTGAATTTCTAAATCAAGGGATAAGATTTCACATGAGGGTAAACCAATGGTGTATGAGAATCCTTCTTTTGAAGACCATAACTTGAGCTCCTGATGCTATAATTGAGAAAACAACACCTTGTTGTAGCGACAAGGAATGAAGACAAGATGTGTGTGATTTCAAGAGTTGAATATTGCAAGTTTTTTCTTAGGAATTCAAACAATAGTCAAATCTATGTGGTTGCCTTCAATGAGTTTGATTTGTTACCTTGAGTTATTGAGCTCATTACTTGAGCGGATGTCCAAATTGTGCAAACAAGATCTCGTTGAAAGTCTAAGACATGAATAACATCCCTGTATTAGTTTCCATAAATAAGATGCCCATTTTTATCTCCCCCTCCACCCATACCTTGAAAAACCACACCCATTCACCAAGGATTATTTTATTAAAGGATTGATTGAATGGAAAAGTCATTATTGCATTAAAGGAAAAGTACATGAGAAATTGGAAGGGGCAAAAGACCTAACCACTAAAGCAACTACTGAGAAAGGAAAAAAGGGTTATTTAACAAAGGATAAAGACAAAAGTATGGCTCAAATCAAATAATTTTGTCTCCATAGTTTTCTAAGTAAAGCCTTTGGAGATTTTACCTTCATCTCTTTTCATTATTTAGTTTATTTTCCTCGAAATACAATTCTCGAGAAAACCCCAAGCACTTCTCCTCATTCTGAGGATGGTACCCAAGGTAAACCAATCAGTTGTAGTTTAGCACAACCTAGCCAAGTAAACTAGTCAATTGTAGCTTAGAAACTTAACCAAGTAAACCAGTCAATTGTAGCTTAGCAACTTAACCGGGTAAACCGGTCAATTGTAGTTTAGCAACCTAACTCGATGGGAGCATACAATGAGGCCCACAAAGTCCACAGAGGAATCCAACCCAGAGACTTGACCCCAAGACCTCCTGCTTGCAAATCAAAGGACTCAACCACTTCAGCTAACCCACTAGACTATTTTCATCAATTGGTTATATGCCATGTTGTTTACATTGGTATTCTAACGGATTGAATAGGGCCTTGGCTAAGTATTTTTTTTCCTCCTCTAAGATCTCCTACTCATTTACAAGTCTAGGAGTCCCATCATGGGAGAACATGTTTTTCTTTCTTGTTTATTTATGTCATGGAAATTTGTAAATTCTAGTGGCCATATTGTTTCTCATGTTTAAACAATTTATATTTGGGAATTATCGATGAAGGTTCCACAGAGAACTACCCAAACATCATATGATTTTTATAGTTTTTTCTTCAACATAATTTGAATGGAACTGTGATTATGTGATCTTGTTCAAACTCTCTTGAGTGATAATGTAGTAATCCTTTAATGTTCTCTGCAAGACTACATGCCATGTTTTTCTTATCTTTTTCCATCAAAACTCTTGATTGTTTATCTTTGTTGCATCTAAGAGTCAAGGATAAGACATTTTTGGTTGATCAACCCACTTTATATATAAATATTTATTTATAGTTTTGAATATGGTTAGATATGCCTGGCCCTCTCTCAAGCACCAATTTGTGTATGATTGATCATATGGTTAAATCGAGAACACCTTTGTTTTCTTGTTGAAGTTTCAAGTTTCACTTGGAAGTTTAACATTGTGTATATTTACATTGTCATGCATCAACAAGATAAATGTAAAAAAAAGTTTTCACTGCAATAATATTTGAGAGAGGAATACCACCTCTAAAAAAAAAAGGAGGGTTCTTCTGTTCCCCACAATATTATGCTTAGCATTAATCCTTTCCTTCTTCACATGGAAAAAATGATCAACACCACTTTATTGTATTTTATTAGAAACTTTGTCAATTTTGATCACCCTCTCCACAATTTTTCACTCTATATGTAGTAGTATAAATTATTATATAACATCTACATTTTTAGCAATCCTCTTCTCACACTTGCCTACTTTCTTCCTTGTGAAATATTGTGTGTGAGCATCTTCTTGCATTGTTGGTATTGTGCCCATATCAATTGGTATCAAAATCTTAAAATTCAGGTTTTTCAAGAACTTTGTTGTTTCTTTCTCCTTTGGTAAATTCTTACTACCAAAATATTTCTTCAACCTCTCTACATTGTAGGACCAATATTGTAAGATGAAATTTCTCCCCAAGGGAAAAGAGATCCGAAAATTTTGTCAAGTGATCAACTAAATTATTTTACCAAGTTTGGCCTTTTATCTTTAAAGTTCTTTCATTTTGACAATAATTAGTAGATCATTATTTTAGGCATAAAACCTCTCTATTCTCGCATCTTTTATCTCTTACGACTCCCTATAAAATCCCTAGTGGTTTGGGAAATTCCTACAACTCCAACCTTGCCCAAGTTTTGGTCGAACAAGTGTTAGAGTAGTTGTATATTGTTAGAAATCCTTGTTACTCAACAATAACAAGCATTTCAAGGGAAAACAATGTGTGATATGATGAGTATGTTCCAACAACTCAGTATCCATCAACAACATGCCCAACTGCAACTCTTGATATTTTTTCTCTTACAATTCCCTATAAAATCCCTAGTGGTTTGGGAAATTCCTACAACTCCAACCTTGCCCAAGTTTTGGTCGAACAAGTGTTAGAGTAGTTGTATATTGTTAGAAATCCTTGTTACTCAACATCCCTATAAAATCCCTAGTGGTTTGGGAAATTCCTACAACTCCAACCTTGCCCAAGTTTTGGTCGAACAAGTGTTAGAGTAGTTGTATATTGTTAGAAATCCTTGTTACTCAACATCAACAAGAGTTTCAAGGGAAAACAATGTGTGATATGATGAGTATATTCCAACAACTCAGTATCCATCAACAACATGCCCAACTACAACCTCATTCTCCCCCAACTATTCACCCAATGGTGCCTATTTTTCAACAAACCTTCAAATTGGACACTAAATTGTTGACGCCTAAATTTGATGGGGCTCTCAATGGTGATAAGCTCAATGGTGATAAGCTCAATGCTTGCACACACAACAATGAATTTTATTTCTAAATCCAAATGAACTTTCCCAAGGCTAACAATATTCTAATTGTTGAAGTTTACATGGAAGATCGAGGTCTTATATGGTGGTAGACCCACACCTGGAATTTGACACCAATAACCAATGTCCAATTGACACACGTGGAGACTTAAAGGATGTTATTTTGTAAGAGGTTCCAACCATTACACTATGATAATGCTTTGCTACCAAAGTGGCTACAACTTTGAAAAATATCGGGATAATTCATCCAATGATGTTTTGACATCTTCAATAAAATTTCCATCAAGCTCTAAGTAAGAGACTCCAAAGACACTCTCCATGTTAAATTTCATTATGGGTTATTGTACACAATTAAGGAAGGAACTAGACTATAAGTGACGTCCCTTGAGCACTCTAATTTACTTCCAAAATAGAGGTGAAGTTACCTAAAACTATTGTTGTTAGCCAAAATAAATTAGTTTCCACTTCTCGACTCCCTACCACTTCTAAGGGCCAACGCAATAGTAGCGCAAAAAACTTGGGGTCTCCCAACATAGCACCTACAACTAGCACTTGTTTCAAATATGGCTTTGAACCTAGTTATGAATGGAATTTTGGAGGTAAAAAAAATCCTAAACAATTTCTTTTACTCATATTTTCAGGGAGCTCAACACATAAGTAGACTAGCTCTCAAAAGATATTTTGTCCTTGTAGGAAGGGATACTCATTAAACAAGAGTTTAGATAAAGAACTCTTGTATCTGAAGCAACCTCTTCTCTTTTGTAATTCTCACGAAGTTAGGTTTTTTTCCTATCAATATAGGAGACCTGAGATATCAAAGGATCCACGAGGTCTTACTGTTCTTAGTTGTTTTTGAGCATTTGAACATTCAGACAACATCTTTGGGAAGATTGTAACAAGTACCTCCTAGATAGTTTGCGGATAGGATATGTATGTATCCTGCACCAAAAGGATATAACAATGTATACTCCTATGAGAAATATCAAATATAGAGATTTTTTCATGGGAAAAAATCAATGCTGTTGGGACGTAAAATAAGAGGAAGTGGTACTCCTACCACAAAATTGTATAGGAATTATGATGGTAAGTGAAAAATTATTTGGTCTAAGATTTCTAGGAAGGCTCGTGCCCTTCTCTCATAATAACAACAACTTTATAGAGATATACATGTCTAGGTTGCTATTTCCACCTCTATAAATTTGCATTTAGTGTTAATGGCCATATATTACACAAATGATGATGATGAAGCTCTATTCACTCAAATTTTTCTTGTCAAGTATCAATTGTCTTCCATTATTATGGACAATTGAAACCAAAGGAATCTAGCATCTAAGTTGTTGGTTAAAGGCCCAAATCTACCAACAACACCTCATTCAAAGTTGTATCAACTTGGATGGGTCAAAAAGTCATAACAATGTACCCTCATCATTTCGAAGTATTATATCACCTTTGTTATTGGACCCTTTTGTGACACAATGGAATGTGATGTCACTCCTCTCAATTGTTCCAACTTAATCTTAGGAAGAGCATACCATTATATTAGGCATGCACAAATGACATCTAATTTAACATATATAGGTTGCACAATTATAGAACTATAAACTTGCCTCCACTTCTCTATCTACTATCCCACTTGTACTCTTTGGCTAACCAACTATTAAACAAGTAAACAATTTTTTGTCAATGTGCATTATATAATAAGTCAAGGAAGATAACAAAGGGAATTTATGTCCTTGTGATATATAATGGATCATTTACTTATAAAAAGATGTATTTGAATAACCCAAGGGTTTACCACCCTTTCAAAACATATAATGTTTCATTGAACTCATCCCTAATTTTTCCCTACCCATTTTCCATCACACCATACCTCACCCAAGGAAAGTTAAAAGATTTATGAGAGGTGGATCACATGACTTTTGAAGGGTGGGAAAATTATGCCTAATGCATTCCCTTATGGATCTCCTTTTTTGGTGGTACCCAATAAATATTAGGCATAGTAATTTTGCACATGTTATAGGTCCCTTAACAAGGTCATTGTTAAGAATTGCTACCTTTCACCTCGAATTTATGATCTTCTTGATCAAATCAAGGGGCCAAGTAATTCACCAAGATGGACCTCAGTTTATGCTATCACCAAGTTCGAATGGAATCTACATCTCTTTGGAAGAGATATTTCAAGATCAAGTTTTGTCTCTTGCAATGGTTAGTTGTGCCCTTCGAACTCACCAATGCCTCTACTACCTTTAAGTTGATCATCATTCACACATTTCGTTGACATCTCGATAAGCTTGTTGTTGTCTACTTAGATGATATTCTATTTTTTTGTAAAAAATGGTCTGATCATTTGTAGCATGTCCAAACAATTTGGACCTCCTCTACCAACACAAGTTGTAGGACAAAATGAGAAGTCATTCTTTGGCCAAAATTCCATCTAATGCCTAGGTTTTGTGATTGATGAGACACAAGTTCTTGCATATCCATCCAAAGTTCAATTTTGAAGGATTAGTCCACACCTATCAACACTACATATCTAAATAGTTTCTTGGGATATACAATGGGATTCTAAAATGATTGATTGTGAATATGAATATGGTGGATTTCCCTTTCCCCCTTTTTTCTTTCAAATATTTTATTAGTCAATTAAGGGAACTACATCTTATGGAAGATTGGTTTACCTAGACACCTTGTTGGGTTCGAACAAGGGGACACAAATTCCTTTTCCGTATCTAAATTATACAATTCATGATGTCTCTTCATCTCCTTTTTTTTCAACTGAGACTGTCTCCACAAAAGGGGAAAGTATTAAAGCCATATCCACATCACAACTCTCAAAGGGAGGATTGGACACTTGATTTAATGTCATCCGTTTTGATATATCAACATGGTGTTGTTGAGTTTCCTCTCAAGGTTTTTTCTTCGATGTGAACCATCCTCTTGGTTTAGTGATTTTAACATTTTTCCATAGAGGGTGCTACCACTCAAACTCTTTAGGTGAAGAAAGTCCTAACCACAAATCATGAGAGCCCAGAGGCATTGTCATGCAATCCACCCACTATCACCTCGGTGGCCTTTCCCCACTCTTTAGACCAAGGAAAACAACTACCTAGTGAAGGGGGGAGTCTCTAAAGGTCAACTGAGCTAAAATAATTAAATATATAGTGTGTGAGTGTAGATTAGAGAGGTTGGCAATAAATTATTAACAAAACAACCCAATTTTCCCCATATGAATTAACAAGTTATGGAACATGCAATTAGATCATTGAGAGTATCCCAAGAGTTATTTTCCAATGACCTGTAACACAAAATCTAATAAGAGGTTCGATATGAAATCTGAATTTTTAGTTAAACCAAATGCCATTGTGATATTGTGAAGAAATTTTCATATGTATTTGTCACAAAGTATCTCAATGATGAATCGTGTCATAACAAAAATAAACTGTACATAATGTGCTCTTGAGAAAGCTTACTAGAAAGAATTCATACACAAAACATTCACCATTGTGCAGATTTTGACCCACAAGTTTATTCATTAAGTGATGTTCCATATATACAATAAGAAACCATAAGAATGTTGTTGTAGAGTTTTAGGAAATGTGGTCTAGATTTAAAGCGACAATCTAGTTGTAACAAGATTTCTTGACATGAGATTTGTTATGTCATCCAAATTTGTTGTGAGCAGATTATTTGACCATGTGACATTAATGAGAGTTATCCAAGCAACTTTATCAAAGAGAATACGATCATAAACTAGAGCTAATCACATCCATCAAATGTTATATCACAAGATTTAACTATGCAATATAACAATGCTCGATTTTTTTGTCATTCAAGGGTAAGTACTAGCAATATTGTGAACAAATAATGAGATCAAAATTTTGTGAAATTGCTAGATATTTTTCAGATTCAATAGAGTGACACCAGTCCAAGGAAAACACCATAATATTACAGAGCAATATTGAAGAGACTGTTGTAAATGAAGTACTGCTTAACAAAGTTTGTCATTCATGGAGTGTTGCTTAATTAATGCTTGGGATGTGTGTGAGTGTGACTTCCCCCAAAAAATACCAGTTATCAAACCTCAAGAAAGTGATATTCCAATGAGATATTTAGAACACTTGACATCTCATCGCAAATCGTTTAGAGTACTAGCACTTTAATTTAACATGGATGTATCATTAGATCTTAAATTTATCCAAATGTCTTGAAAGGAATATGCAAGTGTCTATAAACCCAAGATCAATGATGCTCAATTTGTTGAGTGTTTAATCATTTGAATGCTTACAAGTTTATCCATAAAAGAGATCCAATTAAAACCACTCAGTGACCATCAAATTCATCATTTGTTTGAGTACAAACCATGGATTTTTGAAGCATGAAACACAAATATGAGCATACTAGTAGAGTGAATATTTATATGGTTATAGCATCCAATTGGTTTCTGCCTTAGACCATTCACCAAGTAAAACAAAAGAGAGTAAGGAGGTTAAGTGTATTCTTTAGATTCCATCTACCTTCTCCTAATTTTTTTAGATATGAAAATAAGAAACTGTTGTCAATGAATTTCATATCTACTAGAGTCAAACCATTTAACTCAAAATTCTAAACCAGAAAATAGTGAAAAAAATTGAGCTTGGAATCATGGAATGTTCTAAGAGTTATAACATTGATTTGATTTATTTAAGCACCACAATACTATATCTATGCAAAAATATGAAGTAACCAAAACATTAGATCTTCAAATCATCCTTCCTCTAACATGTGCTCAAGCAAACCCTGAGGGAGAAGCAAGAGTGCAAATGGATCCAATGCTCAATTCTTTATTTTCATATCTTGGGTTGATTAGACCTCCTTTAAACTAAGATGACAGAAGAAGAATATGCCAAATGAGCAGTGAATCACACTTGAATGTATTTAAATCCTTCCAAGCCAAACATTTTTCCTTTGAAAACCTTAATTATGTTTACAAAGACATGCTTTAGATCAATGATACCATTGAAAGGTATTGTCACATTATAATTCTCTCAAGCATTAAAAAATAATCAAACAATAACATTCAGAAATTTGATTCCTTGCAAATTGTTCTAGGAGTTAGGGTATCGACTTGTTCCTTATGTGTGTAATATTTCAAAAATTGCAAAGAGATCCTTCCAATGTGTGTGACAATGATCAAAACCTTAAATTAAGCATCAACAATTCAGAACGTAGTCAAGCTTATCCATTAGCATTTCAAACATGTTTAACCATAAACCAAATGTGAGATCGATTTATTTGATAGAGTGGATGATAAAGTGTTCAACGATATCTAACTAAATCGATTCCTTAAATCAAATATTCTAGCAGTGTTTGAAAAAAAAAATGAATCAGTTCATAAGATCCATGACAATAAACCATTAAATCCATTAACCTTGCAAATGTTTCAAGTCAAATAAGCTTTTGAATGTAAAACCCTCAGATAGTTAAGTTATGATGAAAATGCTTTGTTTCTTTAAGGGTGCAGGTTTTATATACGTGCTAAAGATATGAATTAAACTCTTAGATCTAAACAAAAAGTGAAAATAGACTTAGAATAGAAAAAAATTGAGAGGACGACCTCCAGAAAAATCCAATTTTAAAGCCAAATACTAAATTTGTTAGCTCAAATAAACTTGGAGATGCAACCTAGCTCTGAAGATTTGAAGTTACAAATCATAGGTTGCTTGTAAACAATAAATGAAATGGAAAAATTTAAATGAGATGGTTGAAAATACAAATGAAGATTAGTGCTTACCATTGGGCTATGGGTCTAAACTACTTCTTAAGTATTTGTCTTTACATCTTCGATGTTTGAAGTCCCAAACATCATGGAAGATTGCTTGGTGAGCCTCAAACTAAGATGTCCAAATAATGAAAGCATTAATGGAAGACTAATTCTATAAGAATTTAACCTAAGTATTTGAGATTAAACTTTAAACTAGACCTAGGGTAAGGAAGTAAAACCTATGATATTCACCCCCAATACAATAGATTTTAGCTTAAAACTTCACAGAGAAATGAAATAAATTCATAGCTTATAACTCAATTTGCATTGCTTGATTTGTAATAACTCATTCCTCATAAAATCTTGTAATATCAAGCAATTCCTATAGTGGCACTACAACATTTACTCAAGAAAATAGAGAGAGCTTACACCAAAGATGAGAAAGTAAGTCCTTCGAATCAATTTCCAACCATGAGAAATGAAGGAGGTACCCTCCTTACATAGATAAGGTGCTCCAAAAATCATACAATGAATACCATGATCTAAAACAATACCATGTGCTCAAATGAAAACCATGAGCCCAATACCATGTTCCCAAGTAAAACCATGGGAGAATACAATAGTTGATTGCAAACAAATCCCTCAAATGTAGGGGCACCCTCCTCAAAATGGTGAAAATGCAACTAAATGCCACATGTGTGGTCCACTAGGGCATGAGAACAAGTTCACCCTCCTCAAAATGTGCCAACAACCACTCCAAAATGCTTGTAGAGTCAAAAGGAGGCCCAAGAACAAGGGCATCTCCATAATTATGAAGTTAACCACCCACACATGTGGTCATAGAAGGTCAAATGCACCCTCATAAATGAAGTGTATCTACCCACACATTTGGCTCCAAACTATGGCAATAATTTTCCCACGACAAAGTTCAACAACATCATAACTAAGTCAATTTTTTCCCGATTTTCTAGTATAACAACATTTCTAAAACCTTGTGGCAATTCTACTTATAATGGAATTGATTTGGCAGACTTCGAGGCACTTTGTCAAAATATAATCGTCCCCGAAGTGGGATTCCTTAAAAATGTGCTCTAACCACCTCAATAACCCCAAAAAATGGTCTATGTGGCAGATGATGTTGACGTGGAGTCCTTTTCATCGTCCAATGCACTACCACAGATTCTAATGCAATGCCATGTATTCTAATGCGGTATCACAGATCCTAAGAAAAATGGCATGGATCTCGATATAGATAGATATGACCATATACATGTACACATATCCCAAGGTAGGTACACCAATCCCAATGCAAGTACATAGATCTCGAGGCATAGTGCATAGATCCCAATGTGGAGTGCCCACCTATAATGGTGAATCAAGCCTCAACACAAGTCATTAGGCAATGCACAATAAGTAATTCTCTTCTAACAACATCGTAACATAAGTTAATTTTAAAACAAGATTTTCTTCCTTGAAACAACATGCGTTGGTGTCCGTAAACCCTAAGTCCCCTCTAGATGATGAAGCACTTGCCTTTCAGGCAATAGTTACTACATCTGTCAAGGATCTGAAAACTCAACCTACCAAGTTCGTGAAAAATATCAATGAGATGCCCAAGGTATATCTTCCCCCCTTAGCGTCAAGAAAGAAAGATTTGGTCCTCGCTCACAAAGGACTGATAGGCCAATTTACTAGCATTTGGTCATCTCTAAAAACAATGTCTTTCTAGTTGGAAAAAAATTGGAAACCCCTCATCAAAGATTCTCTGAGCCATTGCTTCTGTGGAAGAGGGTTTTTCACTTTTCTCTTCGAACACAAGGAAGATAGGTACCTAATATTTCGAAGTGGTCCATATTGTTTAGGAGAAAGAGGAATGTATTTGAACAAATGGACCCTAGATTTTAGTCCTGAGAATGATGTACCCTCAGTTGCTCCAGTTTGGGTAAGATTGTCACATCTTCCTCTGCATTGTTGGAATGATGATGCATTTCTAAGAATTGGAAACTCCATTGGTAAATACATAGACCATAGAAAACCAAAGGAACATCTTTACTCCTATGCAAGAATATGTGTAGAAGTAGACTTCGAGAAAGGGATCCCAGAAGTAGTGGTTCTCACCTTAGACAACTGGGAGCATGTGCAACGATTGGACTATGAACATTTACCCTTCAAATGTAAACTATGCCATGAATATGGTCATTGAACATTTACCCTTCAAATGTAAACTATGCCATGAATATGGTCATTTTGCAAGGAACTACAAGAAGGTAGAATAGGCACCACCCAACATTGGCAGAGAGGATCAATGGAAAGAAATTTAAAAAAAAATGGGCCTTGGAGGTAACAAAGGACAATCAATTGGTCCCTTAGTAGCATGCCCTTCTAACACTATGGTGAAATCTTCTATCAAAGTAACTAATAATTCTCCGAAAAAAAACCCTGCCCCATCCAATAGGTTCGATTCTTTGTCTCATTTGGAGGATTTTGTGGAGGAGGAATCCTAGGTTCCCTTTGTTGTTGGAATAGCAAGTCTAGAGCAACCTTCAGTCCAAATTCTCCCTCCACCTCCATCTAGTTCAAGTGCAATTCCCCTGAAATCAAAAGAGGGCCTCGTCATTTCCTTAATCTTCGACCCTCTTGAATCTCGACATGAAGATACGGACCCATTCAAAGATGATGAAATAACCTTCTCAGATGCCAAATACAATTCAAAAATAGAAATTCAGGGGGAATAAGGACAAGAAGATAAAGCCTCAAAAGAAATCATGTCAAGGAAATCAAGATGAAAACCTGCCAAATATGTGAGGGAGGAACATTCTCAAAAAGTTATTTTGTTGCGCTCCCGAAAAATTCTAACAAATATGATGGGAGGAGGCTAGAAAAATAACAAGGTTCAAAGTGGACAAAGAGGAAAAAAGGAGGTTCCCATTCCAACCCTCCTAAGTAATGATTGTAGTCTCCTAAAATTGTAGGGGCCTTGGCAACACCCCAAAATCCCAGGCTGTCAAAGACCTCATCAACATGAAACACCGCTTATCTTACTTCTTTAGGAGATTGAGATGAAAGTATAAGAAGCCATTAAAATAAGAAAAATTATTTGGAAAATTAGCAATGTTGTTGCAGAGGATGCAAGAGGTGATTCTGGCAAAATCTGCACCTTATTGAATGATCAAGAGGTAAGTATGATTCATCATTTCAAAAATCACCACTAGATTCTTACCAAATTTCATCATAAGCGAAACAATCTCACTTTATCTGTTATTAATGTATATATGCCAACGAATACCCACGAAAAATTGGATTGTTGGGAGTCAATTTCAATTTTGAGGAATTCTAAATCAATATATCCTTGTATCATAGTTGTATATTTCAATTTGATTAGATTCAGATCAGAAAAAAAGAGGGGGGATTTTTGGCAAGGATCCCTTCTTATTCTCTTTTGAAAACCTCCTCTTTGATGGGGATCTTTTGGACATTCCTCCTCATTAGGGGAGATTCACCTGGATCAATATGCGTGTTGGGTCGGGTCACATTGCAGTAAGGCTTGATTGTTTTTGGTCCATAACAAATTTCTACAACATAACTCTTCCATCAATTACATTTTTCCATCTCACATTTCTGACCACAAACCCATATTTCTTCACCTTAAGAATCTTCCAAATTTTGGCCCTCTACCCTTCCGTTTTAATCCTGCTTGGTTACAACATAAATAAGTGGTTGATTTGATTTCTTTCCCTTGGAAGACCTAGATCCCTGGAACTCCAGTGTATATTTGGGAACAAAGATTATCTCTGGTCAAACAAGCTCTAAAACAATGGGCAAAGCTCCATTTTGTCTATCCATCCATTGAAAAACTCCAAATCAAAGGTAATTTGGCTGAGCCACAAAAAGATCTAGAGGTTCAAGAAATCACTCCACAATGACAAAGAGAGGAATTCAACTTACAATGTCAATATTAACAAGTTTTGAGAAAAGAAGAAGAGCTTTGGTGTCTTAAATATTGGAGCTTATGGATTCAAACTGGTGACAAGAACACTAGATTATTTCATCCATAATCTTGAGCTAAAATCAGGAAAAATAGGAATAATGTTTCTAAAATAACCTTGGAATATGGTACAATGATAACTAACTTTACTAAAATAAAAAATGTTGCTAACTCCCATTTTTTCGAATTATACACTCAACAAAATGATGCAAGTCAAGACAATATTGTCTCAATGCTTGAGAATATCCCATCCTTGATCACGAATGAGGAAAATATGGAACATACTCTCCCTATTTCTGAGAGTGAAATCCACTCAATCGTTTGGAGTTTGGATCTGAACAAGGCCCCTGGGCAGGATGTATTCTCCATATCCTTTTATTGCTTCTTCTGGGATCTGATTAAGACCAATATGAAACGAATGGTTCATTACTCCCATCAATATTTGTGTCTTGGAGGAAGTACAAACTCCTCCTTCCTTGCCCTGATCCTAAAGGAGTCAAATTCATCCTCTTTCTCACGTTTNNNAAATTCATCCTCTTTCTCACGTTTCAAGCCGATCTCCCTTTGCAATTCCTCTTGCAAAATATTAACCAAAATTATAGCCATCTATCTAAAGAAGGTCCTCTCCAAGATTATCTCTACTAACCAAGGTGGTTTTATGTAGGATAAAAAAATAGTGGATAATATTGTGTTGGTGTAGGAGGCCATTCATTCAAGTGCTACTTCATAAATCAAATGTATGGTCATCAAACTAGATATGGAAATGCTTTTGATGGTGTTCATCCAAGTTTACTTTTCAAGGTTATGGAGAAATTCAGGTTTATCTCATCTTTCATCAAATGGGCGGCGACTTGTATTGGAAGTCCTTGGATTGCCCCTATTTTAAATGGAAAGCCTTCTTCATTTTTTCAAATCAGCAAGGGTCTTCATCAAGGTTGTCCTCTTTCCCTCCTCCTTTTCCCATCGGTGGCTGAAACATTAAGTAGAAAACTGGCACATGAAAGAGTTATGGGAAACCTACTTGGACTTCAAATAGCAAGAGGGGTTAAAAATGTCAATCACACCCAATTTGCAGATGATACTGTTTTTCTAGGGGGTGCATCAGTCATTATGGCCTTAATATTTAAGCGAGTTCTAGATTCCTTCCTCGATGCTTCAGGAGGGGCGGTTAACAATGTGAAGTGTCAAGTTTTTGGATAGAACACATCTTCAAGAATTTTGAGATCCATAGCTCTGATCTTTCAGTTTTCCTTGGTCAAAAATTAGTCTGCTTTCCGATATCTAGGCATTCCTATCACGCTCAAATCCTCAC
>CBVK0104188188.1:0-10158 GCA_900067695.1 Picea abies
GGGGGGGGGGGGTTATCTACAAGCCTAGAGTAAAAATTATAACCAACTATGCATGGGGCCTTGGAAGTTTAATACATATTGAAGTGGAGGCCTTTTCACTCTACACTAGCATCAAATTGGCTCTTTCCCACCAAATCAACAACCTCATCATATGCAGAGACTCAATGCTTGTTATCAGAGCCATAATTCACAAGAATATAACATGAGGTAATAGATACAAAGGAACTATGTTTCACATTTTAGACAATCTCGGATACTTTGACAAATCAAACCTCTTCCACATCAAGCGAGTCCACAATGAGGAGGCAGACATGAATGCAAAAATTGGATCTTGATTAAGTAAATGGGAAATGTTAATTAAGGGTGAATTAAGGATCCAACACATTCCTTAATTATTGACATGATATTTGTCAATGGAAAGGACAAGTGGAGGGGTGTCAAAGTCTTGTCGACACTATCTCTTTTAAGATTAAGCAACTTCACTAATTTCCCAAGCGCATGTACAGTTTGGTTATTAGTGAAGGTGATTATGTGAAGGATCACTGGTTCAACGCTCATAGCTTGACGACTTGACCATGGTTCCCGTCTAGCAGTAGTTGAAGACACCCTCAACTACCATATTTATCCTCTTGGTTTTTGTCTTTCGTTTACTAGGTATCCTCAGGTTCTCTATGAACTGATCATTTTCATTGCTTTCGTCTTAAATGAGATTTTCCCTGATCTTGGCCATGAGTGGTCTCTTTTAGACTATTTTCTTAGTCAATGGGAGAATTTACATATTCAAACTAGCCATTATTTGGTTTTTATATGAGGGGTTCTCCCCCTCTCGCCCTCCATTTTTTCTCTCTCCCTTGTTATATGAGGGGTTCTCCCCCTCTCGCCCTCCATTTTTTCTCTCTCCCTTGCTTCCCATTTTCAAAATTTCACTAGTCTTCTCTCAGAATTTGGGAATTGGATTGGTGTTTTTAAAGCCCAAAACTACCAGATTTCAGAGCTTACAGGCTTCATTTAAAACTCTTGGGGTCCCCCCAGGGTCCTCTCACTTTGATCTCAAGCCCTCTTCCACTCACGTCCATTCTTCCTCTACCCTTACTATCCCTTATCTCTATTCCGAGAATACTTTCATCCCTTTCTATCACAAAATCCACCTCTACATATTAGTATCCTAAACCTATTCATTCTTCAAGCCTCGACTTTTGATTTCGTGCCCAATATTTCTTCGAACCTTCCCCCTTCTCATGTGGGGACTAATCTTGAACCTTTCCCCATCCGCGTCCTTCAAATTAAGATTTGTGATTATAACTCCTTCAAATTAAGATTTGTGATTATAACTATATAAATTTGGGAACTTACAACACTATGAAACTGAACTAGAATGAGATCAAAGGTACCTTGAAGAAGTACGAGGAGATTTTTTAATGCATAAGGGTCCAATTTGGAGAATACACAGACAAAATTAACAATATGGAAAAGATTGTTTCCCTCCTTCTAAAAAGAATCGAGAGATTCAATCAAGAAAGGCACAAATCTATTGCCATAGAAGAAACAATGGCCATGATTATGCATAGAATAGAGAAAATGGAATAGGAAATTATACAATTCTAGGAAAGGGAGGTCGAAAGGCAAAGGATTCATGAGCTAGAAATGACAATGGCTACATTGCTTCAAAGGTTGAATAGTCTTGAACAAGAATGTGACTTCTACAGAGCTCGAATAACCCCACAAGCCTCTAACTTAGGCTCAAATAATTGCAATTCAAGGAACAAGAAGTTGAACCTATGGACATAGAGGACAATGCTCAAAGCTTGATAGGAATGCGGGAGAACCAACCAATAACATAGCAAACTTAAGTTCTTTAAATGCATTTTGTTGTTGGGACAATATATTAGGATATATGGCAGCCATACTGCCCAAACATATAAGTTTCACCTTATCTTATATGATAGACAACACATAGATTTGAACTCTCTTTTTAAAGAGTCAAATTTTGTAATTTTTGCTTGTTGCTTTGCCTCTGGTGCAACCCTTTAATATAAATAGCTTTTCAGTCTCTGTTAAAAAAAAGAAGAAGTTAATTTGATAATTTTCTTAAGTTTACCACGGTGGGACAACCTTACCCTTATTATATGTGACAATTCCTAAGACAAGAGGTATTTCCTAGATCACTTGGTTAGAGATCGGTAAAAAATGATTGATATTTTATGGAAAGGGAAGGGGAAACTCATGTATTTACTTTCAAAGTCATATGTGATGATGTAAAAGGTCTTTTAACTAGTCCAACTAGATTTCAAGAGCTAGGATCCTTCATTATTTATACATGCAAGCCTTTAAGAGGGAGATTTACTTAGAGTTACCACCTTGACACTTTATTTAATTACCCCATTTCGTAATTTCTTTCTTTGATTTCTTAGTCCTTTCTTTAGATATGCATTATTTAGCATATGAATTAGGGTAAGGATATTTTAATGAGATGGCATAACTTTAGCTTTATTATTTTTTTAGCTTTTAATTTTCACGCTCTTCACCTCTAGCCTTCTTTTGGCTTCATTTGACTTAGGCTTACATTGGTCTTCAATTTGTTCAACTATTCCTTGTTGAATGACATATGATAAGTCAAACATGAGTGGGAATAACATGTTTATATGAATGCGACTATAGTGTATGAGAAAAGATGGAGAGTGTTAAGTATGGTTAGGATATGAATTATGCTAACTCAACTAGATCACCAGTAGTATCACTTGACCCAAGTCTCCACAACACCTATTTAAGGACAATTATGTCCCCCCATGGTAGAACGAGACAAAATACTATTTTTTATTTTATTTTATTGTGAAGAAGTGTTATTAGATCAAGCCTAATGTTTTTTAAGTTCACAACCATGTAAGAAACCATCACACCATGTCTTAAGCAAGAAACCCACAAATTAACACATATCACATTGATTGAAATGAATATCATGCATGAAGTACCATCTGTGAGTGATTATAACATTTGAGGTGTAAGGCATATGAGTTGATATACCATGATAGAGTCATATGAAAGAACCCATGAGTGATGTGAGGCTAGATCATTGTGTGTTTGATGGAAGAACTAGAAGAACATGCCTGATTCAAAAGAAATGAGTAGGAGAGCTCATCCAAGCATCAACACCACACACATGAGAGAGGTATGGAATTAGTTTCCCTTGAGGGGGGAAACATTTGGATCCTACTTGGAGACATGCACTCTCAAGGTAAGAGTGTATAGAATTTCAGATTCTCACTCAAACTTGTAATCTACATGCATATAAACTTGGGAAAATGCGAGAGGCGGGGCGATTCTACTACCTTGGTAAATTACTATAGAGATGAAAACTTTCTAAGTCTAATGAAAGCATGTTATTACTCTAAGGAAAATGCTAGAGAAATAATTTTACTTTAAATGCAAGAAGGTAAGGCAAGTAATCGATACAATGCATGGAAAGAAAACACACCAACATTCTAAACTACTATTCAAAGGCACTTATTATTTCTTAACCCTATCGGCTGACTAGGGACTAAGGCTACTGGGTGAAATCATAGATCTAGTGCAACCACTTGAGGAATTCATCAACTTGAAATGTTCTCTTGTGTTCAGTTATGAACCAAAACAAGGATACCAACTTGAAATGTTCTCTTGTGTTCAGTTATGAACCAAAACAAGGATACATTAAAATTCAAATGGGCACAAGGTGGAATCTCAAACATTCCTAGGCTTAGAACCAAGGTAAGATCTTACTCTTGAAGCTCAAGGCCTAAATCATGCCAAGGTTGGGTATCGCCTCCACAAACTTCATCCATCCAAAGATAAATATGGATGATGTAATCATTTCTTTCATCATGGGAGTGGGTCAACCCATTTACCTTACTTTTAAAATCATTGAGGGAAAGGGGCTTTTAAGGAAGTTATAGTTGGGATTTACATGAAAATAATTGATTTTTCATGCCAATTTTAGTCAAAAGTAAGGAAAGAAGAATATAACACTCATGAATAAAGGCCATGACTTCTAGAACATAAGGCAAGGAATGTTCCACATCTATGAAAACCTCTTGACAACTAACCCTTTCCAAAATAGGGGAACAATTTACTTCATTTTCTTCAAGACTTGGATGATTAGATTTTTCATTAAATTTTTCTAAGTTGAACACTTCAAAATGTCCAAGTTCACCATTCTCATTTTCACCCCCATAGTGAGTATCATACATGGGATCTCCTTCAAAGTAAAAACATCTTGTATCCCAGTTAGATCTTCCAATGTGGAAAGGTAAACAAGGTTTATAGCACCAAGGTCATCAAGTTCTTCATGGCATGAGGGAAAATACACTAATCCCTCTTCAAAGTTTACCCTTTCAAAATTTTCAAAAGATGGATCATAAGGTTCAAAATTTTGATGAAGGGTATAATTTATGAAGTCATTACCTTCATGCAAATAGGAAAAAAATGGTTGTTTTAACCCTCTAAGTCATTATCAAAGTTTATTTTATCAATAGATTCACAAGGTTGTTCTTGTTCTTCATGAATGAAGGGTCAACCAAGGATACTTCTTCTCTTTCCAAGTTATCAAAGGGTGCAAAATTTTGGAAAGGGGTGTAAGTCATTAAACCGTTATCTTCACATGTAAGGGAAATAGAGACTTAGTTGTTCTCATCATCAAAACATGTTTTCCCAACTCCATATTCAACTTCCTTTAACTCTTCTTTCTCGATGGATTCATGAAGTATTTGATGTCCCTCTTCATCCATGTATTCCTCATATAGTTGGCCACCATTAAAGTTTATTCTTCATGAAGTGATTCTTCCTTAATGGGCTTCTCAAAGGATTGGTATTTTTCTTCATATCCTTGATTTTCAATGGGATGAGAAGATCCCTCACCTATGTTCCCTTCATATTCTTGGCATCCAATTAGTGTTAAGGTAGAAACATCTTCCTTGCGAGTTGTAACCATATATTCTTGCTTCTCTATGAAGTTCAAAAGGTCATTATTTTCTTCTTTTTTCTTTCTTATTTCCCCCCCCAACTTTATTGAAGGATTCCTTTTAAACATAAGGAGAAAATCATCTATTTCTCTTTTTAATTCATGGAAAACCTCAATCCAATCATTTAAGTTTCCCATGTTTTCTTCTTTAAGTTTTTTTTCATAGGTTTGATTTTCAATGTGTCTATAAGGTAACTTTTTTTCTTCATGGGGACCATAAGAAGACTCTTCATATATACCTACAAGAGGTGGCTCTTCGTCTTCAACATGAACTTCAATGCTTCATATATACCTACAAGAGGTGGCTCTTCGTCTTCAACATGAACTTCGATGTTATATGCCATGGATGCCTCTTTTTTCTTTCTAAATTCATCCATACTAAGGGCTTCCAAATATGACACTCCACGCTTGTAAGGTACAGGGGAATTATAATCATCCTCATCATGTTCACTTACAACAATTTTTTGACCATGGTTGCAATATCTTCATTCAAAATCATTTATAAATGCTACAAACCACTTATGGTCATTCTCCATTTGAACTAGCAAAGGATCATTTCCTTCATCTTCTTATGACGACACATCAAGATCGTATGATGAAAATATTTCACTCACAAGATCCACATGATCAAGATTACAATATTTTGCTTGAAAATTGTCAATAAATACTACAAAAATTTTGTGATCATTTTCTATTTTCACCAACAAGGGATCCTTTTCTTCATAGAAAACCACACTTCTTCAAGAGAAACCATATCTGAAAACCAAATGGAAAGAGTGGAGTCTCCAAGGTCAACACTCAAATGCCAACACAATGCTACTTGCTTCACCCTACAAACATCAAACCTTTAAAATATCTTAGGGAAATGGGCTTCTTCCCCTCAATGGAGTGGCCAAATGAGTAAACTAGATAAAATATTTGAATCCTACTCATAAAATTGTTGAAACTAAACTTCTAATAACCAAGGAATGGACTTTATCCCCAACAATGGCACCAAAATGTTACCACTCAAACTCTCACTAGGTGAAGAAAGCCCTAACCAAAAATCATGACAGCCCGGAGACACTATCATGCAAGCCACCCACTATCATCTTAACGGCCTTTTCCCACTCTTTATACCAAACTACCTAGTCAAGGGGGGAATCCCTAAAGGTTAACCAAGTTAAAATTGTTAAATATAGAGTGCGTCCATGTAGATTAGCAAGGTTGATAATAAATTATTAACCAAACAACCCAACGCTACAAGGAGAACACCTTCTAGCGAAGGTTTTTAGTGTTACAAGATTTGGTAAAATTTTTGAAAAAACCTCCGCTACAACCTTCGCTATTTGAAGCGAAGGTTTTAATGGATGTTCCATATAACTAATTTTTTTGGGTAGGTGGAGGTTGTAGCTGAGGTTTTATTTTTTGGTGCTTATATAGTTAAATCACATTGGTGCGCCCTAATACAAAAGCTCCTGTGCATACATATAAATTAAAAGTCACCGATGCTTTTGTATATTTTGTGCACTAGATTCGCCTTTTTGTTGTACGCAACATCGATGCTCCTATAATTGTTACTCTTTGGTTCCACATTGTTTGTGTATGCAACACAATGCTTTGTAATTCATTTAACACACCAATGCTTTTACATGTTATGTACACCACATTGCTTGCATAATTTGTGCGTCCCGGTGCGTGTATTATCCTGTTCACCGAAGGATAGTGAAATTTCAAATATTTGAGATGAGATGTCGACATTATTCTTTGTTACTAAGCACCAATGGATATATTATACTAAATGCATTAGTGCATATATTATATTAAAAGCATAGATGCTTATATTATATTTAGAGAATCGATGCATATTATAAACATGCACACCATAAAATGTTGAAACAATAAATATAATCACACGTTATATCATTTAAAGAACGATGTTTTTTCTCAATATTTGGCATTGATGCTTAAATATAATTAATAGGCACCAATGTGTATAAACCCTTAACAAGCACCAATTTCTATATCAAGGCACACATCGTTTAGTCAGTTATTAAGAATAAAATGCATCAATATGTATATGTTTTAATTAATTGTTTTTTTTTTTACAAATTTTCAATTAATCATCTCAAAATCAAATATTTTTCTCCCCATCGTGGTGACATTGGGTGGGATAGGTTCCTGTTATGCCAGTTTGGCCTTCAATCTTATAGCCTTTTTCATAGCTACAAACTATGAGATAACATACCTAATGTAAAGTTCAGATCTCCCCCAATTTCTAGGTTTGCCTCCTTTAATATTGATAAAGAGAATACTCGATCTGACACTGCAAGGAAAACACCTTGTAGTAAAGGTTTTTGCGGAGGATTTTCATGTTACAAGATTGGGAAACATTTTCAAAAACACCTCCACTATTTGGAATAGAGGTTTTAATAGATGTTCCATATAAATAAAAACATTTGAGTGGGAGGGTTTTTTTTTGTGTGCTTGTATTGTTAAAGCGCACCAGTGCACCCTTAACATAAAAACACTGGTGCATACACATAAACTAAAAGGCATTGGTGCGTTTACAGATATTGTGTACTGGATTCACCTTTTTGTTGTATGCAACACCGATGGTCTTATAATTTTTACACATCGGTTCCACATTGTTTGCGTATGCAATACTGATCCTATCAAAGTTGTTGCATGCACCAGTGCGTTTGTTTTTTATATGCACCCCGATGCTTTTATAATTCTTGTGTATAGGTGCCTATATTACCCTGTGCACCAAAAAATAGTGAAGTTTCGAATATTCAAGATGAGATGTCGACACTATTATTTGTTATTATGCATCAATGCTTATATTATACTCAAAGCACTAGTGAACATATTATATTTAGAGCACTAGTGCTTATATTACATTAAAAACATTGGTACATATTATAAACATATGCATTGCAATATTTTGAAACGATAAATATAGTTTCATGTTATATCGTTTAAGGAACAATACTTTTTCTCAATATTTGGCACTGATGCTTCTATATAATTAATAGGCACTGGTGTGTATATATCCCTAAAACACACCACTTTCTATATTGTGGAACACACCATTTAGTGATTTTATAAGAATACAATGCACCAATATGTATATATTTTAATTAATTGTATTTTTTAGAAAATTTCAATTAAGCATCTCAAAATCAAATATTTTTATAACAATATTATTTTTAATATTTTTGTTATTTCATTTTGATATAATGATCGCATTAATGCGTTATCCAAAGGATTACACCTTTGTTATTTGTAACGATGCAAATCATCCACATTAATTAATCAACAATGTAACATTTTACAACATTCAACAATGCAATAAAATAAGAAACCCATTTTATTATATATGAATAAGAGACCCATGGTCATACAAAATGGGACAACGTAAAGGTTCACAATAATCAATATACAACCAATATGTAATTGTTACACTTGTTGGTAACATGTCGTCATGCAATTGGGACAAAATGTCGAGTACAATAAATAAAATCCCTGATTTTCACAGACAAATATTCCAAAACATACAACTTGCAGTAACATTCAATTATATTGATTGTCTTCCATCACTTGAACTGTTGTCATCGCTCGCGCTGTGTGCATGCCTCATTTCTTCATCACTTGTAAGCGATATTGTACTTTGGTTATTTAACCTAATTTTTCCTAATTAGCTTGTTTTTTATGTTCATCCTCTTCATGTTCCATCTACAAACATAGAAATAAAGTGTAATAAGTATATCTACATTTTTATATATAGTAGAATATACATGATTGCATAAATAAAAAACATACTATAGCAACAAGTGTTTCATAAATAATACACATTCTTTTGAAGCCATGCTGCACGCTGTCTCTCAAAATCTTTTCTGTTGGTTGCACTCCATACTTTGTTTCTTGCACATTGTTCCATTCATTATAAAATGAGGGAAGTTAAATAACATAGCTACTTACAAATCGTCCAATTAAACCTTGATACTTGAACATATACTTACAACCCATACTTAACACAATGTCGATTAATTCTTCAGTTGGCTCTTCTTTGTATGTTAACAACTATTAGAAGACATCTATGGAGGAGTGAAAATTAATTATTTAAATATGAAGATCCCAACAAATATTAAATCTTAAGTAAGGCAAAAAACGTAAGTACTCAAACTTGGTGATCAACCCTTTTCTTATTCGTTATTATATCTTATGCACTAAATGAATTCCATTTTTTTTTTCTTTTCTGCAACAAAACAATTGGAAATTAATATTTCATGCGATAATTAAATTCGATGTACATAAAAGAATAAATCAGTGATTACATCCATCTGATGTGCATTGTTGTTGGAATGGCTCCTCCTGTGATGCAATTATGTTCATTTGTTTTACTAGTATTTCATGCGATAATTAAATTTGATGTACATAAAAGAATAAAGCAGTGATTACATACCTCTAATGCACATTGTTGTTTGAATGGATCCTCTTGTGATGCAATTATGTTCATTTCTTTTACCATCTCCTTGTACACTTGTTTGGACACCCCCATGGGCATGTATTAGTTTACCCTCGTTTGTCCCTTGGAATGTTCATAATCTCCTCGAAAAAAGAAAATCTAGGAATCATTAGATATAAAAATTACATTTTTTACAACAGAAGATACCGATGTGTATAGTAAATAAGTACGCATCAGTGCATATAGTAAATAAGTACGGACTGGTGCGTTACACATATGTATACACACTGATATATGATAGCCGTGCACTTGCGAAATCGAAAATGTTTTACAAATTGTTGTATTTACGTAGTGCTTTATAAATTATTAAACACATCAATGAATAAGTATTGTTAATTACACACCGCTGACCCATGAATACATTTAAAACATGACGATTTCCATATAAAAACAATATTTTTCCATTGTAAAATGTGCATCGCTGACAACAAAGGTGTTTTTCAAAAAATATTATTTTTATTTCAAATTTAGTAGTGCATTTGAGATGAATATGGGCAACGATGCTCTATACTCATATAGTGCGCACCACGAACCACGACGATTTCTAGCGGGAAACCCCCCCCCTTAAGACTACACTAGGGTTCATAATGTAGGCAGATCACAACTGTCTAAAAGTCAACTACTTCTCTAACTACCCCAAACATACCCAAGACTC
>CBVK0104188230.1:0-11240 GCA_900067695.1 Picea abies
CATACTGACACTTGACATGTTGTTTGTGAGCCTCGTTGGCCAAGGATGCATCTCGATGCTACTCATTGAGCTTATCGAGATATAAAAGGTGCTCTTCAAGTGGAGTAGTGTCAGGCAGTAGTTCCACTGCCAACTTAAGGGAAGGGATTTGGCACTCTATGGGAAATACTAGTGCTTCCAGCCCATAAACAAGTTGGAAAGGAGAAAAACCAGTATCATTCTTGACTGAGGTTAGATAAGCCCAAAGTGCCAAGTACAACATCAAATACCAATTTGACTTGGCTGAATTGATCATCCACTGAAGAATAGTCTTGAGGGACTTATTAATAGCCTCCACTTGACCATTCTCATGCAGGTAATAAGGTGATGAATGTTCCTGATTAAACCCTAGTTTTGATGTTAACCTGGAAATCATCTTGTTCTAGAAGTGACTTCCATGATCTGTGATAATCTTGTTCAAAATACTGAACCTGGCTACATCCTGGTTAAAAATGAAAAGTGTAGTTGTTTCCCCATCATTGGTGAACGTCGACATAGCCTCGAACCACTTAGTAAAGTAGTCTACCACTACAATGATATAGTGATGCCCCCTAGCTAAAATCGAGTGGCATGTAGTAAAATCAATCCCCCACTTGGTGAAGGGACCAACAAAAATAACTAGAAACATGGGAGCAGGGTGTGCCCACATATTCCAAGAGAATATCTGGCATGGGTGACACTTCTAGACCTCCTCTACACAATATTTGATCTACAAGGGCCAAAAGTATCCAACGCAGAGAATATTTTGGGTTGTTTCCAACCCAAATAGGTGACTGCCACATGCTCCTATGTGAAAGTTAGTTAACACAAGTTCTTCCTCTTCGTGAGTGAGACATTGATGAAGAATGCAATTCACTCCTCGACAATATAAAGTATTATTGAGAATAATATAGTTCCGCACTTGATGGCATATTCATCGATGCTTGTTGCGAGAAGCAGGGGAACTTCAAAGTATGAAGATACAAAAGTATATATCCATACCAAGGGTCTGAAGACGCAATAAGGAAATTATCACCATTGATCAATGACTCTTCGGGAAAATTATTACCACTCTCGACCGGAATTTTTGAGATTAGTTTAGAAAAGACCAAGGAATTTTTAGACTTTGTCGAAACATGATCCCAGATCATCAAGATATGCCTTGACTGTGTGCTTGAGGTCGTGGAAGGAAAACAGCATGGCTCGCTGAAAAGTGGCTCCAACATTCTTAAGGTCAAAATGAATTTTCCTGTATGCGAATGTACCCCAAGGACAAATAAATGTCGTTTTATGTTGGTTCTCAGGCTTGATATGAATCTGGTTGTACCTGGAAAAACTATCCATAAAATAAAATACCTCACAACCCACACATTCATCGACAATCTGGTCAATGAATGGGGTTGGAAAATTATCTTTTGGGCAAGCCTTGTTCAGATCAAGAAATTCCATACACACGCGGATCGTACCTTGATTTTTGTTGACAGTAACAAGTTTCGACATCCATTCCATCAATTGCACTGGATAGATGAAACTAGCCTTGATGAGTTTCTCTACCTCAGCCTTGATAGTTGTTGCCTTGCGAGCATTGATTGGGAGAATATTTTGTCGGACATGACTAACATTGGGGTATGTTTTGATCTCATTTTCAACAATACGTCGGTCAATTCCTGACATCTCCTCATAATACTAGGCAAAGACATCACAAAACTTTTTAAATATTTCAATGTAGATCTGAATCTCTTTGGGGGAGCAATCTACTTTGATGAAGACATTTTCCACGACGCCAAGGGTTATAGAGATGTCGATAAGAATTGTTTCAGCTATACTTGCCATGTTTCCCTTGGCATATATTTTGTGCATGGCCAAAGGGTTAAAAATACAAGGGGCATATCCATTCATGGTCATAATGAACTCTCTTCCTCTATTTTATTAAGCTCAGGTAATAAATAAGATCCGTGGTGAAATCATCCCAAGGTGTGTCTGGCCCAGTCATTGCATCCAAAATCGCCTCATGAGAGAGGAAAGACTAAGTCCAAAGGATTATAAGTGGCGAGAGAGTATTGATCCCGGATAATCTTGAGAACAGGATCTAGCTCCTATGGGGGATTCGGATCAGGTTTGGATGAGGCTTGTTGGACAATACTGTATGCAAACTCAACAACGGATAAGGGAATAGCCATTCTAGGGTTCCCTACCCCTTCCATCAAATTCAATGGGGAAGTTAAAGTACACATGCCATTAAAGTAACTCATTTTAAAATATGTGACTTGAAATATCAGACCTTCATCTGGTGGGGGACAGCCAAAATAAACTTGAAATCATTAGCAAGAGGTAGATAAGAAAAATTCCCCATTAAATATGGAAACAATCTGGCACCTAAGTTGACGGTACCTGGTTGCGGGTTTTCAATCATCGGGACCGTGGATTCCCTTGATGAAGAGTTGGGATGGGAGAAGGATATCTAATCAACTGTTATGATCCAACCTTCGTGAGGAAAACATAAGACCCAAAAAATGGTGGATAAAACCGCTTTCATAGAGTAGGTCCAACTCCTCCCTAACAAAATATTGTAGTTGAGAGGCGTATCGACTAATTCTACTTCGACGGACACAATTTTTCCCTCCAACTAGATGGAGAAGGAAAAAATTATGCTATGTGGTCTAAAATATCGACCGTCAAACGCGGTTAGCAATGTGGGAGACAGAGACAACTCAGGTTGGTCGATGACCTTCCAGCATGCCAACGACATGACACAAGTCAAGGCACCCTCATCGACCACCATATGGAAAATGTTCTATGGCAATGATTTCATGGCATACACCACTACTATCTGAAAAGAAATATGGTGAGGAAGAAGAGGTTTATAATATATAGGGTCAAAAACAATCATTCCCAAGTTAGTAATCTCAGCCGCTCCTAAGGCATATAACAATTTTTTCCTCTATGAGGGGAAACTCTGGAGGACTTCCAGAGCAAACATTGCACAAGGAGTTTTTTCCAGATCCTCCACGATGAAGTAATTCTGAGTAGCACTTGCATTCAAGTTGTAAGAAGCCTTTTTAAATGCACCCTTAGGGATGTGAGTAATAGTTTTTCCCACAATATTCTCGTTTTGAAGAGGAGGGAATGTTTTGGATGCTTCTTTTCCCTTCTCATCAGATTATGGAATCTCGTAATTATGATCCCTGGTATGCATATGAGCTTCAGACTTCATCATATAAAAAAATTTCACTCTATTGTTAGTATTAGGTGAGGGGGATCGTTGATTTCCCCCAGGTGCGTTTGTGGATGAGGAAGATTGAGACAAATTTTAGCCTCGTGGAAAAGGGTTGGTTAACACGACATGTTGCTCCTATGTCAATAAATTTTTGGCTTCCTCAAGCCGAGAGCATTGGCGAGTCAAGTGGTCATCCATGGAAAGCGTACATGGAAACTTAACCTTCCTCTTTTCATTTTTTCCCTCTCCAACATTATTCACAGCCTTCTTATGCCCCTTACCCTTCTTGTTTTTAGATTTCCTATTTCCCTTGGTTTGTTGGTTACCCTTGGGATTTTTCGATTGAACACTGTGTACATCTGATGTTTGGGTTATGAGGGCATTCGAAATAGGATTTTGGATGGCCATAGTCTATTGAATCGATAAATTTTGTAATTGATTAGCCAACTGATCTATGGGATTACTCTTTGTTGAGCCTACTATGCCATCGGTGTGAGGCCTAAACCTTTGTTTGGTCTTGTCAAAAGTCAACCATGGTTCGTTGGGTAGGATATCGTACAACATATTGGATAGAGAGTAAATCAACTCCAATTGTTGGGCTCTCATGATAGCCTCTTCTTCGGTCAACTCCAATTGTTGGGCTCTCATGATAGCCTCTTCTTCGGAAAAAACCCCATACATCACGACATCTTTGGATACATAAGGAACCAAGGACTTTAGGAAACACTTGAGAAAAAATGCGGGAGGGACCTTAAATTTTATCAAGATCTTTCGTCGACGCCATTCTCGGATGCGGTCCAAGATATGGACAAATTTTGTTTTCTCAAAGTTGGCCAACAACTCGATGTCGGCATCATATCTTATTGGTAAATGGAAATGGTTTAAGAAGACCATAGCTAGGTCGTTAAATTAATCTTACTTTGAGCTATCAATCTCGATATAGATCGGAAGAGCTCGATGTCGGCATCATATCTTATTGGTAAATGGAAATGGTTTAAGAAGACCATAGCTAGGTCGTTAAATTAATCTTACTTTGAGCTATCAATCTCGATATACCATTTTGTGGCACCCCTTATAAGAGTGCGTTGAAATAAACACAATTGAATGCAATCATCCTTTAACAACTTGGACGAGCACCATAAATGAAATTTTGTAATATGATAACCTGGATCATCGATAGGATTTCCTTCGAACTTAATAATTTCTGAGGGAAACTTAGTCGGCATGGGGGGCCAACACAGATCATGATAGATTGATTCATTCAATAGTCTCTACAAGTATGGAAAATGCAAAGTTGTCAGGAAAGGTAGTCTAGGTTGTGGTGGATTCAAATGAAAAGATGGGCTTGGATTTTGGATGGCACTAGGTTTCCAAGAAAATTTTGGCTTCTGGCTAGGGTTTTAGTAGAAACCATGGTGGCCCTATCCAGTAAAAGGAGTTTGCTTTTGATTCTACATCGCCGACTGATTCCCATAGTTGGATGACATGCCTTGTGTAGGGATTACTCCGTGTACAATATTCCAAGGACCTTGGTTGGGGATGCCCCCAACCAACCCTCCTCGCATAGGTATTGAACCCTTCCCGGGGTTCCACTGAGTATGGGAGGGTTTTCCCATGATCAAAATCCCTTGCGAAGGAAAGGAGCCCTGCCATGGATTTCCAAGACCTTGTGAGGAGTAAACTACCATCATCGCTCCCTACAAAGGAATGAAACCTTGCATAAGGTATGGTTGACCAAAAATGGGGTTTCCCCCTACCGAGAAAGCAGACGATGAGAAAGCGTTATTTCCAAACACATTGAATAAAGAAAAAGGCATATACCCTATCGAATTCATATAGGACTGAGGTCAATGACTCCCCCCACTAAACAAACTAGAGTTGGTGTTAAGCTCGATCGACTGCTAGAAAGCACCGTCACGCGAAGGGGACGAAGGAGGGATATGACCCCCACCATAATGGATATATTTAAACAGGGTAGTGGTTCACATGATAGATCCTTGTAAGAGAGCATTAGAGCTCCCAACCTCTGGACCAATAATTTTTAGAGTCTATTAGGTTATGAACAAACTAGAGTTGAAACCCAACATCCCATATGAAAAGGGAGTGTCAGAAGCATTCTATCCAAAATCCAACCCCTGGACCAATAATTTTTAGAGTCTATTAGGTTATGAACAAACTAGAGTCGAAACCCAACATCCCATATGAAAAGGGAGTGTCAGAAGCATTCTGGATAGAGGGAACTGTAGTCAAATTTGTTGAAAGGATTGTGCCACTGCCCAAAATAATGGGTGTCTAGACACACGTAGTCCTAATAGTTGGAGGTAAGGGAAGAGGTATGACACCCACTCCCATGACAGTCGATATGGGAGTATGAGGACTCCCATAAGAATTAGCACTAATTGCTTCCTTCGTCGCTCATCTAACAAACTGATGTTTAGGTAAAGTCACCTTAGGAGGGACTATTTGAATAAGAAGAGGCATCGATAAGTTAGTGATAAGAGGGTTTGTAGGCCTGAATATTGGAGCTTTGAGGTAAAAAATGGTGGGATCCTCTGGTGTAGGAAATTATTCTCTAGGAGATTACTTGGGTACATTTTCCTATGGCCCGGTCTCTTCAAATGAACCCTCTTGATATAGCCTACGACTCAGCGGTGGCAGAGGTGGCTCCAAAGTAACCGATGGTAGGCCTTGAAGCCTACATGAATGACGGAGTTGTTGATCTTCCTCTTTTTGAAATGATACACTAATATTCTAAGGTTGATCTAGCATAAAACACATAACACAAACTAAAAAATTCCTAATGACAAATCAAGAAAAAAACTATCTGGGAGGAAGAAAAATTACATTAATTGACACTAGAGAAACTTACTGGTGCAAGTGTAACTTGAACATGGAAACACCCTTCAGGTATACTCTATGAAGTGTGATCCAATGTCTACCCTGGGTACTGCAGTATACCCCCGTAGTCACCCATGTAAATCCATAGAAACAAGCAACTAGTTTTTCAACTCGCAGTCAATCACCAAGCGGGTACAGTCGATAGTCGGGTTGATCGTAATGAGCAGGATAACAAAGTCTAAAGTCTTTCAAGGGTATTGAAGGAAAATGATCTAGAAGACAACTGAGGATCTCAAATGGATTCGAGGTCGATGAGGCTCCATAGTCAAATTTGGTCTACGTAAATCACAAGAACAACCCTCAATATACAATCCCCACTATGCTCGGTACAACTTTTTAGGGGTTATTTTATCTACCTTTCCTCACACGACCTCGTGTTTAGCCCCTGTATTAGAGGGTGGTCCCAACTGACTCTTACAAAACTGGACTCTGACACTCCCTATCACAGAATCTTATGTTAGTTTAAGCAGCCTTGAAGAGTTTCCTCTCCACACCTACTTCAAGGCCCTAGAGCCTAGACTACTTGGTGAACCCTACAAACAAAATACAATCCCCACTATGCTCGGTACAACTTTTTAGGGGTTATTTTATCTACCTTTCCTCACACGACCTCGTGTTTAGCCCCTGTATTAGAGGGTGGTCCCAACTGACTCTTACAAAACTGGACTCTGACACTCCCTATCACAGAATCTTATGTTAGTTTAAGCAGCCTTGAAGAGTTTCCTCTCCACACCTACTTCAAGGCCCTAGAGCCTAGACTACTTGGTGAACCCTACAAACAAAAGTCTAGTTGATTTTAAGTGTTAATTGTTGATTTTAAGTGGTTTGATTTACTCAAAAGGGTACGGACATGAAACTTATGGTATTTTCAAGAGACGAAGTAGAGGAAATAAAAGCTTTAGAGAATTCTTGCAAAAACAAACTAGGTTATACTATTGAAAAATGGCTTTTAATATTTGTAAATGCAAACTTTTCGAAGTATAGTCCAAGATCCTAAAATGCAAAAAAAATTCTAAAATGTGCTTTTCATTTTACAATGTAAATGAAAACTAATAAACTTTCAAGAAAATAACAAAGAAGGAACTTTAGAAATTGAACTCTTTTCTTTTGTAATAAATAGCCTATGGTACAACTACCAAACAAAAATGAATAACTAAATGCAACAATTTTTATTTTTTGAATGCTTAGAAAAGAAAATCACAAGTAAATGATATTTTTTCATTTTTTAAAAGCACAAACAAGGTAAAGATAAAAACAAAACCTAAGACTAACACATACTCTAAACTACTACTTGAACATAGGAATTCACTGGAATCCAAAGGAGGATCTAATGCTTAAAATTTTACCCTAAACCTTCAAAGAAAACAAAATAAAATAAAGAAATAGCAAGGCTTCTTTACAAAGTACAAGATAAACTAAATCTTTAACCCAACCAAACACAATTAACATAGACCCCAAAGAGTTCAAGAAGGCCTAAGAAGCACAAAGCTTCTTTCCAGGAAAGAAAAAAGACTTTTTTTTTAAATCCTCCCAAAACACAGACACACGTGTTGTGCACAAGCAGCCTCTACATGTACGCAGGATGTATACTATGCAGAATGTGTATGTACACATGCTATACAGAAAACATGGTGCGTACATCTCTACAAAATTTTAAAAAATAAAAAGTTTTGGACAACTAACTGGGCTGGGAAGGCTGGTAGGCACCTCGAAGATGACCAAAGACCCTAGATGACTCAGTAACTTAGAAAACTTAAAAAGAAACTAAAAAAAACAAATCAGACCAAAATATCCCTCTAAGACCCTTGAGAGACTCTCCAATGGAGTTGCCAATTCTACTACGAGGAAAATCCCCCTAAACTAGGTCTAAGGTATAGGTAAAGCGATAACTCCCTTAAAAGACAGATCTACCCTTAATCTACCCCAAAACCATCTAAACTAAGTGATGAGAGAGAAAGGAAAGAGAGTGTTAATGAGTGCACCTTCAGTCCTTGCAGTTGGTGTAAACCTCTTTCGCTTGTTGTCGCCTCCTAGATCACAGATCTCCTCCCAAAGTTGACTTGCAAAAGGTTAGGAATACAATGAAACAACATATGAAATCTCCAATGATCACTTTAAAAGTCTAAACATACTTATGAATGCTCAAATTAACAAAAACATGTAAACTTAGTGTTTTGGGACAAGGATAAACTCTTTTATTCAATTTCAAGATAAAAAGGGTTACAGTCTTTGCTAGAAACTGCTCCACGAACCAAGTTTGGGCTCCTATATCGTGACTCCAAGTGCATCAATCCCACATTAGCTTCTTGTAACCAACATATCACCAAGGGCAGGAGAAAAGGTTGCATAAGGAGAAAGGTTGGAGGGGAAAGTTGAGGATAAAACTTAGAATGGGATGTAAATATTGGGCTAAGAAAGGGAAGGGATTTTGGTAGATTTTTCTTATTCTCCTTCTCATTCTCATAAATGACTCCCCAAGACCTCTTTTTATATGAGAAAAATATGTTTATTGTATTTGGGGATGGGCTATAAGGGGTAAAATGGTTAGGAAACCCTCAATAGCCCGTAAACTCCGCCGAATTCTGTGAAATTTTATGTATTTTGCAACTTTTGGAGGTAAATGCAGGCTAACTAGCATGCATCACATGTGCATATGTGGGCTAACTAGTATGAAACAAGCGTGTGTACGTGGGATATTAGTGCAGCAGTGTGCGTACACTATCCAAAAAATGGTTTTTTAAAAGGAAGCCTCAACAGTATTTTGGCAAAGTATGCAAATGGATGGGCCAATGTCTTGTATGCACATATATATAATTTTGGTCTTTGGTCAGTTACAGTCTTTGGTCACCTTCCAAGTTCCTACCATCCTTCCCTGCCAAGTTGGTTGTCCAAACCTTTTTATTTTTTGAAAGTTTTCATAGGTGTACGTACCTTGTTTTCTGTATAACATGTGTACATATGTGTTCTGCATAGTATACAACCTACGTACATATGTAGGCTCCTTGTGTACAACACACATCTCTGTGTTTGAGGAGGATTAAAAAAAAAAAAAAAAAACTTTCCTAGCAAGAAGCTTTGTGCTTCTCAGGCCTTCTTGAACTCTGCAGGGTCTATTTTAATTGTGTTTGGTTGGGTTAAAATTTTAGTTTATCTAGGTGCATGCTAGATCAAGAGGGTTCATTTGAATATTTAACCCAATTAAACACAATTAACATAGACCCTGAAGAGTTCAAGAAGGCCTGAGAAGCACAAAGCTTCTTTCCAGGAAAGAAAAAAGTCTTCATTTTTTTTAAATCCTCCTAAAAAATAGAGACGTGTTTTGTGCACAAGCAGCCTGCGTATGTATGTGGGTTGTATACGATGCATAACACGTATGTATGTGTGCTATACATAAAAAAAGGTGTGTACACCTTTGCAAACTTTCAAAAAAGAAAGAGTTTTGGAATACTAACTAGGAAGGGAAGGTTGGTAGGCTCCTAGAAGGTGACTAGAGAACCTAATTGACCATAGACCAAAATGCCATATCTGTGCATACAAGACATTGGCCCATCCATTTGCATACTTTCACAAAATATTGTTGAGGCTTCCTTTTAAAAAACCATTTTTTGGATAGTGTACGCACCCTACTGTACTAATATCCCACATACACATGTGTGTTGCATGCTAGTTAGCCCACTCATGCATGTGTGTTGTGTGCTAGTTAGCCCGCATTTACCTCCAAAAGTTGCAAAAAATATAAAATTATGTGGAATTCGTTGCAGTTTACAGGCTATGGAGGGTTTCCTAACCATTTTACCCCTTGTATCTCGTCCCCAAACTGAATAACCATATTTTTATCATATAAAAAGAGGTCTTGGGGAGTCATTTATGAGCATGAGAAAGAGAATAAGAAAACTCTACCAGAATACATTCCCTTTCTTAGCCCAATATTTACATTCCATTCTAAGTTTGAGCCTCAGCGTTCCCCTCCACACTTTCTCCTTATGCAATCCATCCTCCTTCCCTTGGTGATATGTTGGTTGCAAGAAGCTAATGTGGGATTGATGCACTTGGAGCCATGATAGAGGAGCCCGGACTTCATTCATGGAGTGGTTGCTAGTAAAGGTTGTCACCCTTTTTATCTTGAAATTGAATAAAAGAGTTTATCCTTGTCCCAAAACACTATGTTTACATGTTTTTGTTAATTTGATCATTCATAACTATGTTTAGACTTTTAAAGTAATCATTAGAGATTGCATATGTTGTTGCATTGTATTCCTAACCTTTTTTAGGTCATCTTTGGGAGGACATCTGTGATCTAGGAGGTGGCAACAAGCGAAAGAGGTCTACACCAATCGCAAGGACTAAAGGTGCACTCATTAACACTCTCTTTCATTTCTTTCTCATCACTTATTTTAGATGGTTTTTGGTTAGATTAAGGGTAGATAAATCTTTTAATGGATTTATCATTATTCCTATAACTTAGACCCAGTTTAGGGGGATTTTCCCCACAGCAGAATTGGCGACTCCACAGGGGAGTCTCTTTAGGGTCTTAGTGGGAGATTTTGGTTTGATTTGATTTTTTTAGTTTCTTTTTTATTTTTCCAAGTTATTGAATCAATTAGGGTCTCTGGTCACCTTCCAGGTGCCTACCAGCCTTCCCTTCCCAGTTGGTTGTCCAAACCTTTTTATTTTTTGAAATTTTATAGATGTGTATGTGCCATGTTTTCTGTATAGAACGCATACATACACGTTCTGCATAGTATAAAACCCACTTACATACGCATGCTTCTTTTGCACATCATGTATCTCTGTGTTTTGGGAGGATTTAAAAAAAAAAGACTTTTTTCTTTCCTGGCAAGAAGCTTTGTGCTTCGCAGGGCTTCTTGAACTTTTCAGTGTTTATGTTAATTGTGTTTGGTTGGGTTAAAGATTCAGTTTTTCTTGCACTTTGTAAAGAACCCTTGTTATTTCTTTATTTTCTTTTGTTTTCTTTGAAGGTTTAGGTTGAAATTATAAGCATTAGATCCTCCTTTGGATTGCAGTGAATCCCTACGTTCAAGCAGTGGTTTAGGATCTGTGTTAATATTAGTTTTTTTTTTTTCTCTTTACCTTGTTTGTGCTTTAA
>CBVK0104188231.1:0-11349 GCA_900067695.1 Picea abies
TGTGTTTTTAGGGTTCATCAAGTAGTTTAGGCTCTAAGGCCTTGAAATATGCATGGAGAGGAAACTCTTCAAGGCCACTTAAACTAACATAAGAGTTTGTGATAGGGAGTGTAAGAGTCCAGTTTTGTAAGATTCAGTCAGTACCCCCCTCTAACATAGAGGCTAAACACGAGATCATGTGAGGAAAGGTAGAGGAGATAACCCCTCTAAAGCCAAACTGAGCATAGTGTGGATTATATATTGAGGGTCATTATTGGGATTTATGCCAATCACATTTTTCTATGGAGCCTCGTGGACCTCGAATCCGTTTGATATCCTCAGTTGTCTTCCGGAAAATTTTCCTTCGGTACCCTTGAAATACTTTGGAATTTGTTATCCTGCTCATTACGATCAGCCCGACTATCGACTATACCTGCTTGGTGACTGAATCCGAGCTAGAAAACTAGTTTCCTATTTTTATGGACTTACACGAGTGACTGTAGGGGTATACCGTGGTACCTAGGGAAGAAATTAGATTGAAATTTACAGAGTATACCTGGAGGATGTTTCTATGTTCGAGTTACACTTACACTGGTAAGTTTCTCTAGCATCGATTGGTGTAATTGTTCTTCCTTCTAGTCATTTGTTTACTTGATTTGTCGTTAGGAACTTTTTAGTGTGTGTTTTTTGTTTTGTGCTAGTTCAACCTTAGAGTGTCGATTGATCATTTCAAAAAGTGGAATATCAACAACTCCATCATTTGCGTAGGCTTCAAGCCCTTCCACCAGTTACTTTGGAGCCACCTCCTCCACTGCTGAGGCGCAAGCTAGATCAAGGGGGTTCATTTGAAGCGATCGGGCCACATGAAAATGTACTTGAGCCAAATCCTAGAGTATAATTTCTTGTGCTAGATGAGTCCACCATTTTTTACCTCGAAGTTGAAGTCTTCAGGCCCAGAAACCCTACGATCACTGACTTATCGATGCCGCTTCTTATTCAAATAGTCCCTACAAAGGTGACTTCACCTGAACGTCAATTTGTTAGATGAGAGATGATGGAAGCAACTAGTGCTAATTCTTCTAGGAGTGCTCATACTCCCATCTCGGTTTCCATGTGAGCCGGTGTCATACCTCCTCCCCCACCTCCAACTATCAGGAATACGATTTTCCATAAACCCATTACTTTAGGGAGTGGCACGATCCCTTCATCGACTTTGACCACTATTCCCTCTATCCAGAATGCGTTTGTCGCTCCCTTTTCATATGGGATGCTGGGTTTCAAATCTAGTTCGGTCCTAACCTACTCTACTCTACAGACTGTTGGTTTGGTGGCTAGGATCTCTAATCCTCCTTTACAAGGATCTTTCATGGGCACCACTACCCCATTTAACACTATCCCTTACGGTGGGGGTCATATCCCTCCATCCCCTTCGCTCAGTGGAGATTTTCAGTAGTCGATCAGGCTTAACACCAACTCTAGTTTGTTCAGTGGGTAGATTCATGGACCTCAGTCCTATATGACTTTGGTAGGGTCTATGCCTTTTTATTTTTTCAGTGCGTTTGGAAATAACACTTTCTCATTACCTTCTTTCTCGACCAGGGGAAACGTTGTTTTTTGTCAACCAAACCCTATGCAAGGTTTCATTCCTTTGCAGGGAGCGATGACAAGAATTTACTCCTCACAAGGTATTGGACATTCCTAAGTTAGAAGGAAATCTTGTCAAGGATCCAAGTGATCATGTTACGAAATTTAATTTATGGTGCTCGTCAAACTTGTTAAAGGATGATTCAGTTTAGTCATGTTTGTTTCAATGCACTCTTGTAGGAGGTGCCACGAAATGGTATATCGAGATCGATAGCTCAAAGTACACTTACTTTAACAACCTGAATATGGTCTTCTTAAACCATTTCCAGTTACCTATAAGATACGATGTCATCACCGAGTTGTTAGCCAACTTCGGGAAAACAAAATCCGTCCATATCTCATATCACATCTGAGAATGGCATCGACGAAAGAGATTGATCAAAGTTAAGGTCCCTCCCACATTTTTTCTCTAGTGGTTCCTAAATTCCTTAGTTCCTTGTGTATCCAAAGACGTTGCGACATTCGCGTTTTTTTCCCGAAGAAGAGGCTATAATTAGAGCCAAGCAACTGGAGTTGATTTACTCTCAATCTGATATGTGGTATGATATCCTTGTCGACACACCAAAGTCAAATTTCGACAAGACCAAAAAGAAGTCTGGCCCTCACGTCAATGGCATAGTAGGCTCAACATAGAGCAATCCCACATATCAATTGACTAATCAGTTACAACAGTTATCGATTCAACAGACTGTGGCCAACCAAACTCCTAGCTCGGCTTCCCCCATAACCCAAATGTTAGATGTACATAGTGTGCAATCCACAAACCCCAAGATTAACCATCAAACCAGGGGAAATAGTAAATCTAAAAGCAAGAAGGGTAAGGGGGATAAGAAGGTTGCGAATAATTTTGGCGAGGGAAAAAATGAAAAGAGGAAGGTGAAGTTTCCATGTACGCTTTGCACGGAAGACCACTTGACTCACGAATACCCTCAACTTGAGGAAGCCCAAAATCTATTGGCACAACAATATCATGCCATGTTAACCAACCCTTTTCCACAAGGGAAAAATTTGTCTCAAGCTTCCTCATCCTTGAATGCATCTGGGGGAAATCAGGGAGCCCCGCACCTAATACTAACAATGGAGTCATAAACATTATATGATGAAGTTCAAATCTCATCTGCATACTAGGGCTCATAATTACAGGATGCAAGAATCATCTGCAAAGGGAAAAGAAGCCTCTAACCCACTGTCTCCTCTTCAAATTGAGAATACTATGGGAGAAACTATGACTTGCATCCCTAAGGGTGCATTGCCCCGCACCTAATACTAACAATGGAGTCATAAACATTATATGATGAAGTTCAAATCTCATCTGCATACTAGGGCTCATAATTACAGGATGCAAGAATCATCTGCAAAGGGAAAAGAAGCCTCTAACCCACTNNATCCTCTTCAAATTGAGAATACTATGGGAGAAACTATGACTTGCATCCCTAAGGGTGCATTTAAAAACGATTCTCACAACCCGAATGCAACGACTTCTCATAATTTCTTTGTCATGGAGGATCTAGAAAAAATCCTTATGCAATGTCTTCTCTGGAATTCCTCCAGAGTTTCCCCTCAGAGAGGAAAACATTGTTATCTACCTTGGGAGCACCCGAGACTACTAACTTGGGAATGATTGTTTTTTATCCTATAGATTATAAACCTCATCTTCCTTGCTACATCTCTTTTCAGATAGTAGTGGTGTATGCCACGAAATCATTGACACAATTTTTTTTCCGTACGGTGGTTGATGAGGGTGCCTCGACTTGCGTGATGTCGCTAGCATGTTTGAAGGCCATTGGCCAAATGTAGTTGTATATGTTTCCCACGTTTCTAACTACATTTGATGGTCAATATTTTAGACCACATGACATAATTACTTCTCTGTGTAGTTGGAGGAAAAAACCATGTAGTAGAAGTAGTTGATGCGACTCTCGACTGCAATATTTTGTTAGGGCAGAGTTGGACCTACACTATGACAGTGATTGTATCCACCATTTTTCAGGTCTTGTGTTTTCCTCACAAAGGTCGGATCATAACCATTGATTAGTTGTCCTTCTCCCATCCTAACCCTTCATCAGGGGCATCCACAGTCCTGATGATTGACAACCCGCAGGCAGGTACTGTTAACTTAGGTGCCATATTGTTTCCATCTTTAATGGGGACTTTTGATTATCTGTCGCCTGATAATGATGTCAAGTTTATTTTGGTTGTCCTCGACCAGTCGAAGTCTATGTTCTTTAAAGTCATGTCTTTTATAACGAGTTACTTTAATGACCATACCCCTACCCCTCCTTTTATAGGCTAGAAGGAGCTAGGGTTTTAGGAGAACTCTTGGCCATGCATGGCTAGGAGTTCCAGTTAACTGACAAAAATCTCTTCGTCCCGGCGGAAAATTTCCTTATTTTTTGCTTTGTTAGGTAAACGCAGGCTGTAGTGGGCCAGCTAGCGTTCACACGCTTGCTGCAGAAGGCCTGCCAGTGTCCCAACGTGCCTAGTGCTAGGTTAGGGTGCGGGTTACTTGATTTAGGAGGTTTTTGAAGAGTCTTTTTAGCATGGCTTTGGCAAGGAAAGGCAATGAGTAGGCCTGATGCCAGGTAAGCAGGGATAGTGCAATTTAGGGTTATAACAATCGTGAATGGAGATAACTATTGTCCTATTAACCCTATGTCCATGCACATAATCTATGCCGAGGGAAACATGACAAGTATAGCTTAAACAATTCCTATCGACATCTCTAGAACCCCTGATGTCGTGGAACACGTCTTCTTCGAAGCAGATTTTTCCCTCGAAGAGATTTAGATATACACTGAATTATTTAAAGAGTTTCATAACATCTTTTCCTAGTCTTATGAGTAGATGCCAGGATTGACCCATGTATCGTTGAACATGAAATCACAACTTACCCCAATGTTAAGCCTCTCTGACAGAAGCTTTGCCCAGTCACCCCTCGTAAGGAAACGACGATCAAGGCTGAGGTAGAAAAACTCATCAAGGTTGGTTTCATATATCCAGTGAAATTGATAGAATGGGTGTCAAACCCTATTCCTATCAACAAAAATCAAGGTACAATCAACATGTGTAAGGAATTTTGTGATCTGAACAAATCTTGCCCGAAAGATAATTTTCCAACCCCATTCATTGACCATATTGTCGATGAATGTGTGAGCTGTGAGGTATTTTATTTTATGGATGGTTTTTTCAGGTACAACTAGATTCAGATCCAGCCAGAGGACCAACATAAAATGACATGTATTTGTCCCTGGGGTGCATTCACGTATAGGAAAATTCCTTTTGGCTTTACGAATGTTGGAGCCACTTTTTAGCGGGACATGTCGTTTTCCTTCCATGACCTCAAGAAAATATTTGAGGTGTATCTTGATTATCTAGCATCACGTTCTCATAAGAGATCCAATCATCCCACCCATTTACGACTTATCATTGATAGGTGTCACTACTATTAGATTCTTCTGAATCTAAATAAGTGCAGTTTTTGCGTGACATCGGGACACTTGTTAGATTTTATCGTGTTAACTAAAGGGATCATGGTTGATCCTATGAAGGTTGAGGCAATATTTCAATTGCCTCCCCCATGCACAATCCCCCAAATTCAAAGTCTACATCAGAAAGCCAACTTTCTTCGGTGTTTTGTTTCCAACTAAGCCAAGATTACTAAAGGGTTTGTGTGCCTCTTGAAGAAAGGGGTCCCATTATGTTGGGATGAAGCAGCTCAATACTCTTTCGAAGCATTGAAATGTGCTCTGACGTCTTCCCCTCTGCTCAGTTCTCCAGACTATGGCAAGGATTTATTTTTGTATTTGATTGCCACAATTTCTACTATTTGCATGGTCTTGGTCCAAGAAGATGACACGCTTGAAGAGCACGTTATCTACTATCTTAGTCGAGGCTTCGTAGGACCGAAACTCAACTACACAAATGTTGAGAAAATTTCTTTGGCAGTTGTTCATGCTATCGAATGGTTCTGTCATTACATACTACTTCACAAGACCACCTTCATAGTTTTGATGAACCCTTTTAAATATTTGTTAAAACGACGAGTCATTGGCGAGAAAATCAACCGATGGATAGTCAACCTGCAAGAATTTGACTTGGATTTTGTTTTGGTAAGTCTAAAAAGTATTTGGTCTTTGTTGAAATAATATCAAAACTTCTGGTCAAGAGTGGTAATAATTTTCCCAAAGAGTCAATGATTAATGGGGATATTTTCCTTATTGCATATTCAGAGCCTTGGTATAGAGATATACTTGTGTATCTTCAGGATTTGAAGTGCCCATCTTCTGCTTCTCATCATGAGCGTCGATGAATATGCCATCAAGAATAGAAATATCTTATCCTCGATGATACTTTATATCATCAAGGATTGGATTTAATTCTCCATCATTATATCACTCACGAAGATGAATAACTTGTGTTAAATGACTGTCACATAGGAGCACGGGGAGGTCCCATGTTTGGGTTGGAAACAACCCAAAATATTCTTCGCAATGGATACTTTTTTCCCTCATTGATCAAATGTTTTGTAGAGGTGGTCAAGAAGTGTCACCCATGCTTGATAGTCTCTCAGAAGATTCATACACGCCCTACTCCCATGTTTCCAGTTATTGTTGTTGGTCCCTTCACCAAGTGGGGGATGGATTTTACTACATGCCACCCAATTATAGCTATGGAGAATCATGATATCATCATAGAGGTAGACAACTTTACTAAGTGGGTCGAGGCTACGTCGACATTAAAAAATGATGGGGAAACGACTGCAACTTTTTTTTTTAACTAGATTGTATCCAGGTTTGGTATTCCAAAGGAGATTGTCATAGATCATGGCAATCACTTCCAGAACAAGATGATGTCCAACTTAACATCAAAACTAGGGCTTAAGCCAGAACATTCATTACCTTATTAACCACAAGTGAGTGGTAAAGTGGAGGTTGTTAATAAGGTTTCTCAAGACTATTCTTCAGCGGGCGATCAATTCAGCCAAGTCAAATTGGCATTTGATGTTGTACTTGACACTTTGGGCTTATCGAATCTCAGTCAAGACTACCACTAATTTTTCTCCTTTCCAACTCGTTTATGGGCTGGAGGCAGTCTTTCCCATAGAGTGCCAAATTCCTTCTCTTAAGTTGGTAGTGGAACTATTTCCTGACACTACTCCACTTGAAGAGCGTATTTTATATCTCGAGCAACTCAATGAGAAACATTGATATGCATCCTTGGCCAACGAGGCTCAAAAACAATGTGTCAAGTGTCAATATGATCGGTTCATATGCCCTCCAGATTTCTCTGAAGGTGATCTTGTCCTGGTCTATGACCAATATAAATATTCCTTGGGGGCAAGCAAGTTCAAACCCATGTGTTTTGGACCATTCATTGTTAAGAAAGTTTTAGAAAAGTGTTCCTATCAACTGGTTGATTTTGAGGGTAACTCTTTATTGGAGCCTAGAAATGGGCTCTACCTTAAGAAGTATTACACTTAGATCGGTCACCTGAGCATGACTTCTTGTATATAATGTATAAATTTATTTATACAACCTTGTTTTTATTTTCTATGGACGTGTAGTTTATTGTGTTTCTTTTCACTGTGCAAGATGTTAAGTGAATATAAGGTCTATGTTGGGTTCACAGATGGTACTAGCCGACACATTTAGAGGCTTGCTTCTGCAACTTGGGTGATATTTACACCTTTTGGTTAGTTGATGTCTTATGGAGGTATTTTTCTGGGAGAAGCAACCAATAATGTTTCTGAGTATAGTGTCATAATATAATTACTACGTGATGGCTTGTCACATGGTATTTCTTACCTCCCAGTTTATCTAAATGCTCAATTGGTCATGTCTCGGTTAAATGAAGTATATCATGTCTATGATCCCACCCTTCATCGATGATTCCTTAGGGTACGTCTCTTAGAATGTTATTTTGATTATATTACTTATATTCATGTTCCTAGGAGATCTAATAAACTAACTGATACATTGGCTAATCAAGTATTAGATTGGCATATTTCTCACACATAAAAGTAAAAATCACACACATACACGCACATGTAAATAAATATTTACAAAATGTTTATCCATAAGGAAAAAAGATGTATATATATATAATAATGTGTCCAAAACAAGTGTCATAAGTACAAAAGTGGGCCATAAAGCCTCAAGTAGAGCCGGTATGCATCATTGGGCTCAAGCCCTCACTATATAATAGATTACAAAAGGTGCCCTCGACACATATGTGGTCCAATACTAACTATGGCCTAGGAATATTGGCCATAGTATAATGAACTACAATATTTGCAGGACGTTGAAACAGTTGAACCAAAGTCCAGGGTACCCCTACAACATGTGACTGCATGGCTAGGGGAAGGTCCTCTATCTCTGCCATCGAAATTGAACAAGTGAGAGATGTTAGGTTCCTCTCTACTCATAACAATACTCTCTCACCCTCTCTGATTGTTATTCCTCTTGCAACCACTGGTCCTACTATTGTTGGGTGTCCAACATCCGCTCGAGGACGACGCCTGGTCCTGGTGAAGTCAGCTGGTCATAGCATTCCCACATCTGTATATGAGAGATAATTGAGTTAGTTCTTTGACATTTCCATAAAAAGGATAAAATTTAAAAAAAAAATAAAAGTAAAATAACTTTAAAATGTATTTACCTATCTCTCTGTTCTCCTCGCTAGGGGACATAGGCATATCAGGATCCCTCAAGAAACTGATCCATGCGTAGGGACAATCCTCGATCACAGGAATTTGATGAGCCCACCAGTCAAATAATTTATCGTCAAAGGCCTCCTGTAATCTCCCCACACTTTGTCAAGGTAACAAAGCTTCCCACCTACATAATGCCATAAAGGAGGCAATATGGCCTCATACTGTCTCCCTCAGGATAAGGCTTGGCACTCTCTCGAAAAAGAAAACACACAACATGGTTCTGAACCTGAAGTTCTTATTTGTTCTTCTTCGGTAGTCAATAATTCTTTTTTTCATGTATGTGAGCATTGTAGTGCTCCAGTAAAAAATAGTGGTGTCTAGACACTGAGCTGCAAAATGCATCTGTGCACATGAATCCTGATGAAGTGTTGCAGATCTCATGATCCTCCCAATCATGTAGAGTATTATTCGAAGATTGAGGCTTGTGATCTTATGAATTGGCACCTGATATCCTACTTTCTCAGTTCCAACCTCACAATACATCCCAATGCAATCCTCTATGTTGTGTGGTCCTAGAGGAAAGGTCCTCAAGTTGACCGGTTCCCCAGTGGAGTCGCCAATTCTGTTATGGGGAAAATCCCCCTAAACTGGGTCTAAGGTATAGTTAGAGATATAACTCCCTTAAAATCTTGATCTACCCTTAATCTACCCCAAACCCATCTAAACTAAGTGATGAGAGAGAAAGAGAGTGTTAATGAGTGCACCTTCAGTCCTTGTGGTTGGTGTAGACCTCTTTCGCTTGTTGTTGCCTCCTAGATCACAGATCTCCTCCCAAAGATGACCTGCAAAAGGTTAGGAATACAATGCAACAACATATGCAATCTCTAATGATAATTTTAAAAGTATAAACATAGTTATGAATGCTCAAATTAACAAAAACATGTAAACATATGGTTTTGGGACAAGGATAAACTCTTTTATTCAATTTCAAGATAAAAAGGGTTACAACCTTTGTTGGCAACCACTCCACGAACCAAGTCCAGGATCCTATATCTTGGATCCAAGTGCATCAATACCACATTATCTTCTCACAACCAACATATAACCAAGGCCAAGAGGAAGGGTTGCATAAGGAGAAAGGCTGGAGGGGAAAGTTGAGGCTAAAACTTAGAATGGGATGCAAATCTTGGGCTAAGAAAAGGAAGGGATTTTAACAGAGTTTTCTTATTTTATTTCTCATGTTAATAAATGACTCCCCAAGACCTCTTTTTATATGAGAAAAATATGGTTATTTGGTTTGGGGATGGAATACAAGGGGTAAAATGGTTAGGAAACCCTCCATAGCCCATAAACAACGTTGAATTCTGCGCAATTTTATATTTTTTGCAACTTTTGGAGGCAAACGTGAGCTAACTAGAATGTAGCACGCATGTGTACGTGGGATAAATAGCATGCACCACACATGTGTATGCAGGATATTAGTGTAGCAGGGCACATATACTATCCAAAAAATGGTTTTTTAAAAAGGGAGCCTCGATAGTATTTTGGCAAAGTATGCAAATGAATGGGCCAATGTCTTGTATGCATAGATATGGAATTTTGGACTATAACAGTTAGACATTAGAAAATACTCATCATAACTTATAAAATATCCTCAAATAGAGAAATATCTAAAGACATATTCTTTGAAATGTGTAGTAGCTTTACAGTGCAAAAACGTTATGCAAATGATGTGTATTGAGGGGGAAGATTAGAAATGCTTTTCAAGCTAAGTATTGTTGATAAAAAAAATGTGGTCAACAGAAGGTAACCCACTCATAAACCTTTGGATTTTGACTTTTTCATCCTTTATGAATCCCACACACTTCAACAACTCAAAGAATATCTTCTCATATTCATCCATTGTCATGCTTCCCAACTTCAGTTAAAAGAACTCTTTCATCTTCCTTTCATAGTAATTCTCAAACAAATATTTCACTTGTAAATATCCTTCGAACTGCCTCCATGAGAATTTATTCTTATCAAGGTGATTGGCCTACTTAAGTTGACCCCACCACATGGTTGCCTTTCCTTGTAAGTGGTAGGTTGCAATTTTGGTTTTTACCCTTGAGGGGTAATCATGCAACTAGAAATATTTTTCCATTTCCAACAACCACGCATCATCCATTTCTCCCTTTCTATGCTTTATCCACATTTGTGATCAATATTTGGACCTACATACTCATCCTTAAGCTTCTTTCTTTGTTTTTCTTTTCTTCTTGAATATATTTACTTAGTCTCTTTTTCCTTTCAAAAACATGAGTTGTAGGTAATACTACCATCAAATTCTCAGCACACCCACAAAACCATGTATTTACACTTAGTATTTTTCCCCTTCCTTCAAATTTTCCAACACTTAGTTATTTTTCAAAGTGACGTGAGAGTAAAACATGTCATAGACCCGCAAGCCCTTAGGTCCACAGACTCGCAATCACACTACCCACAAAATGCACCTCTTACCTCAGTGCCCCCCAAAATGCACCTTTTTTACTTTTTCATACTTATCCATTTTCTTGGAATGAGGATCCAAGCCAACTTGCTATCAAATTTACCTTTTCCTATGTCTTCAGACCCACATTCCTACCGATCCATGATTTTTCATTCTACAAAATATACCTCTTATTTCCGTGACCCACAAAATCACCCTTTCCCATACTTAGTCAATTTTCTTACTTCGGGNNNNCCACAAAATCACCCTTTCCCATACTTAGTCAATTTTCTTACTTCGGGTGCAGGGTGCTTTCTCTTTTAACTTTTCATCCATGTATGCTCCTAGACCCATACACCCACAGACCCATAGTCCCAAATCCTACACAAAAAACCTTTCATTTCTCATAATGCACCTCCATACTTAACCACTTTTCATTTTCCATGAAATTCCATCGCCAATTCCCATCGCATTTATTTTCCCCTCCACATCAACTGCCATTTGTTTGAACATAATGCCATTATTAAATTAGTGAAGATCTCATAAACCTTGTAATAAATTTAAAATATTTTCATGTAGGCTAACAACTTTGAAATAAGAACTACGA
>CBVK0104188286.1:0-15394 GCA_900067695.1 Picea abies
CGTTGGTCAATTCCTAAAACACCATGGGATGAAAGAGTGTGTCACCTTTGTGACACTAAGAAGGTTGAAGATGAAAAGCACTTTCTCTTAGATTGTCCAACCTATAGCCATATTAGATCTCATTTTCAAAATATGTGTCACACTACCAACCTTCCTAACCTCTTAACTCAACAAAAGTATGGTGATCTTGGAAAGCTTCTCTTAATGCTTTTCGAGCACAGAAACAAAATTCTAAAGAATCACAAGTAATCACTTACACTTTTAAGGTCCAATAGACCAATTAGGTCTTAGTGGACGTTAATAATCATCATCATCAATATATTTTTGAAAATTACTTGAAATATTAGGATATTTACAAAACATTTTTAAAGTATGAAATCCAATTATTCATATAGATCAAATTATTTTCTCAATTTTTGAGTTAAAATTTGTCTCTTAAAAAAATTTAGGTTTGAATTTGAAAATATTTAATCATACTTTCTATTTACATATATTTTTTTCTTTTAATTAATATTTTGTAATTATTTATATTAATAATTTTTTACTTAGGAAAGTAAAATAAAGAGATTAATTATTCTTTTAATTAATGCTTTGTAATTATTTATATTAATAATTTTTTTACTTAGGAGAGTCAAGCTAAGGGGATCAATTATGATTTTGAAAAAAAATATAAAACATATTTTCTGTAGAGCATAGGATTGGCCTCAACATTGAGGTAGATGCAATGGTAATCTATCAAAGTTTGCATAGGCTTAAAGTACATGGGGTGAGAAAAACTATAATGGTTGGGATTTAATAGTGACAATTTGCTCCCTTTTACATCAATAATGTCTTTAGAACCTTTGCCTATCACACTTTATTTATTACATTTTAATTTTGGTTAAGAAATTTTAAGCAATCAATTTTTTTTTCGTGTTAAGAGTTCACAATAAAGTTATTAATCATCCAACCAACCTATAAAGTTATTAATAATCCAACCAACCTTGCCATGGGCCATGGCACAGATGAAAGTAATATTCAAATAAAAAGGGGTGCTTCTATTACTCTTCTCCCCTCTCTCATGATGACTATGACACCTTCAAGAGTTTCTTAAGGGCTTGGCTTAAGTATATGGAGGCAATTTCTTTGATCTCTCTAACATATATTAAGTTCAACATATGTTTCTCCCTAGGCTTTTTATGGCGCATTGCAGAGGAGGTGTGTGTAAAATGCAAGCTTGATGAGATTTGACGTAGTGTTAAAAGTGCGAACATGGAATGGTAGAAACTCAATAACTTGTGTTGTCTTTGGATTGTGTTGATGGCATGAGAAATGGGAGGGGAAACTCTCGGTTGAACTTTAGGAGAGGGATTGTTTTGTCATGGAAACAATCATTTATGTAAGATTTCTTTAGGAGTTGGAGAAGGAAACACAAACCTTCATGTAAATCTAGCGAAACAAATTTTCGAAATTAAACTTAAGACTAGACTCTATGTTTTCATCGCTGAGACAAATTTATGAATTTCTCAATATCCCAAAATTATTGACTCAATCTCCTCATTTGACTTATACTTTTGCAACTTTCAATTCAAAAATAGATAATTAAGACGATCAAAATAGCTCAAAGCTAAAATTGATAACCACTAGTAAAGATTATTGCTTTGAATATCAAATAACCAAAATCATGTGTCATGGGAAACCGAACCAAAAAACTCGAAATCCTTGAAGATGCCCTTCACATTTTAATTTCATTGTTTTATGTTATATATTGTCAAACAAAATTTCTTTTAGATTAAGATATACAAAAGTATACCTACGCCACACTTTTAAATTAGAAGTCTAGTTGGAGAGTTTTTATATTAAAAGTCTAGTTAGACAATGATCATCTTCTATATAAGGTGAATAATAAATTTTGATAAAAACCAATAATTATTTTGTATTACAATATTGTATGATTGGATTGCAATTCTATTTAGACATTATTATAATTTTTTTTTAAACTACTCTCTAGATCCTTCTATTCTCATTTTTACTTATAACTTAGAAATAATATTCATACACACAGTTTTGATAAAAAACAATGACTATTTTATATTACAATATTGTATGACTGGATTGCACTTATATTTAGACATTATTATAATTTTTTAAAAACTACTCTCTAGATCTTTTTATTCTCATTTTTACATATAACTTTTAAAGAATATTCACACATAACTTTATTTAAGAATATTCATACACACCTTCCCCCTTTTCGGTAGTTATGAAAGCAAAAGCTCTGTTTCTCGAAACAGTGGCAAACCACTCCTTCAAGAATGAAATTTTTTTATATATATTTGCTCATCTTCGCCTGTCTACCTGCCCTGCACCTTCTTTAGCCTTTCCTCTTGGGGCAAAAACTATGAAATAAAAATGGTCTGGACACTAGAGATTTCTAGATACTGTGAGTGCGATATTTCTAGATACTGTGAGTGCGAGGGCGAATAAAACCCCTTCGGGATCACCTTTTGTCGTCATCCGTCAACATAATTTGGATAGTTCATGTCGACGACTCTCATTCAGAGGTTTTGCTGAGGTTTATCCAAATGGGTAATGGTGATACCCAACCGTATTGAACTCTGAATTCATTCTAAAAACTTGGTATCTCGAATATCGATTTCTTTTCTTGATCCAGCGACCGTTTCAGAGTTGGGTTTGCCTGATTTTTTGGGGCAAAAAATCCCCGTCGAGTCCAGAAAAAGAAGACAAGGCACCGTCGAAAATTACTCACAATGGCAACCCCCGCAGAAGGTTCAAGCTCCTCACCCCTTGGCTTTGTAGAGGAGAATTCGCAGCCATTGCCGCCTGTCCCGCCCCAGCCCATGGAGGGATTGCAAAGCAGCGCCATTCCTCCGTTTCTCACCAAGACATACGACATGGTGGAGGATCCTTCGACGGACCAAGTGGTCTCCTGGAGCAGCGCGGGCAACAGTTTTATTGTGTGGGATCCCCCCGAGTTTTCTCAAAATCTGCTACCCCGGTGTTTCAAGCACAACAACTTCTCTAGCTTCGTTCGCCAGCTTAATACTTATGTGAGTTCCCCTGTTTCCTTCAATTTTGTTTTCAGCGACATTGTATTGTGATCATTGCTGGAATAATTCGGATCTGGGTCGGTGTTTTGTTACAACTTTTTTTGGGTATTGATTCTGTGGAGTGCTTTCTTTTCCCGTCTTATATTTTGTACTAGGTTTTTGCATTATGTTTATTGAAGCGACTTATCTTCTATGCGTAAAAAATTCCCTTCTTTTGTTGGTACATTGAAGTTTGGTTATGAGGTCGGTCCGGGACGTCAGTACAATCTGTGATTCAATTTTGTTTAAACAGCGTCAGTACAATCTGTGATTCAATTTATTGTTGTGTATGACTAAACAGAAGCTGAAACAGTGGGCTCTCTGCTTCCGGATAAAGGTATAAAGTGCATTGGATAAACTGGATTAGAATATAACCATGATGTAGAATATCTTAATTTAAAAACGAAGATTCTAGAACTGTCTCAAAAATTCTTGGATGGCACTGTTATTGTTGATCAAGAACCAGTGATTAGTCGACTCAAGTGATACAATTTTAAGGAAGTTTTGGGGGTTATATTGAAGGAAAAATATCCTTCTCCCATAATTTTGGGACAACGCCCATCCAAAGCATGACTGTCAGCTCGGTGGCACTTGGAGTTCTTGCTGCTACAGGGGAAGTAACATTCGATGCCGTCCAGTACAAGTAACTCACAGAAGGCAGGCCCTGAATTGCAATCCAGTGTCGGGCATACATTACTCAAATTGTCCTGCAAATTTATATCACAGAATGCATGTTATTGTCCTCAATCCTCATGGCAATTTAATTGAATGTTCAAAAACCTGTGAAAAGTTAGAGATATAATTTATCGTAAGATTATATGAAAGACAGAATAAGAAAAAAATGAAAACTGAAAGGAATGGTTATGAATCGAATCTTTCAAGTAGCCTCTTGAATTTACATCCATCTGATGTAAACTCCATCCCATGGAAGAGGCAAGAGATATGGTAGCTCTAATGGAAGTATATCTAGCAGCCGGAGCAAATGTTTCCTCATAGTCTTCTCCCTCATTCTAGGATAACCCTCTAGCTACAAACCTTGCTTTATATTTATCCACGCTTCCGTTTTCCGTCTACTGCATGTTTGATCTTATATACCCATTTTGAAGTTACTACTGATTTTTCTTTAGGTCTAGGCACAATTTCCCATACATTATTTTTCATGATGGATTGGTGTTCTTCTGTCATAGCTTCTTTCCATTGTTTCTTCTGAACTACCTCTTCAAACGTGGTAGGTTTTTCATCTAGAAGCTTTGTCATACATGCTACATAGCTTGAGAATTTTTTTGGGCTTCTTACTTTTTCTGAAAGTCCCATATGGGGCCTTGAGTCTTTATGCTTCTTGTAGGGTAGCTTCAAGATAAGCTTGTCATTTCTTAGTCTTAGGTATGGTGTTTTAATCAATGGTATCACATGGTTGCATCAGATGATCAAGTTGTTCCTTTTCATCATTCTAGTTTTCTGTGCTTTCTTCAATAAGATCTTCATACTCTTCTTCTTCTATAGTTTTTTTTTATGGATTTATTAAAAAGCCATATTTTCATTGAAGGTCACGTCTCTACTAACTTCAATCTTATGTTGTTTCGTGATATAGATTCTATAAGCCTTGTATGATTCGCTATATCCCACAAATATCCCCTTCTTTCTCAAGGGTTCTAATTTATTCCTTTTGTCCTTGGGAATGTGAGAGTAAACATGACATCCAAAGATTCTTAGGTTTTCCACATTAGGTTTTTTACCTGAGAAGGCTTCTTCTGGAGTCATATCCTTCAATATGGGGTGAGGACTTATGTTCTGAACATATATTGCTATCACGGTTGCTTCTCCCCATAAGAACATGGATAAACCTTGATCGCTTAGTAGTCCCTTTACATTTTCTTCAATAGATATGTTCTTCCTTGTTGCTACATCATTTTGTTGAGGATTATGAGGAACAATCAGCTCCCTCCTAATCCCTGTTGATTTGCAGAATGCAACGAATTCCTTTGATGTGTATTCTCCTCCATTATCTATTCTTAAGGTCTTGATTTTCTTGTTCGTGAGGTTCTCTATCTCTACTTTGAATTCTTGAAACTTGTTGAATACTTCGCCCTTTGTCTTCAGAAAATATAACCAAGTCTTTCTTGAGTAATCATCTATGAAGATTACATAGTAAAGATAACCTCCTAGAGATTTAATTGGCATTGGACCGCAAACATCTGAGTGTATTAGATCTAGAATCTCCTTAGATCTATTGTTGCTGCTTGGGAATGGTTTCTTGATATTCTTTCCAAGAGCACATCCTTTGCAAATTCCTTCATGTGTAGACTGCAATTATGGTATTCCTTCAACCATCTTTTTGAGAAACGGTAATGCTTGATAGTAAATATGAGTGTACCTTCTGTGCCAAAGTTCATTGGGATTGACTTCATCATGTACAAGAGTTTCTTCATTTTGTTCTAGTAGTCTATATATATTTCTTTCACAGGTTCCAATAACCCTAGCATTCTCTATGTTGGAGTCTTTATGCCAAGATAACACTTTTCCATGTACGAAAGCTATTATGTTTCCTTTGTCTTCTAGGCAAGATATGGATACAAGATTCTTTTCTAAACCAGGTACATATAAGACATTGTTCAAATGAACATTGTTACTTGTTTTCAACTTAACGAAGGCTTGTCCAAATCCTTCGACTGGGTAAGTGATTTTGTCTCCAAGCTCTACTTTGTACGATGTCTTCTTCTCATTTAGATTTGAGAGTCTAGCTTGATCTCCCGTCATATGCCTAGAAGCACCACTGTCAATTATCCACATGTCATTTTCAATCGTTCTTGTGAGTGTTGAGTAGTGTAGATGACTAGTCTTTTCACTGATGTCTTCAGTTGACCGGTGACTGGTCATGCCTTGATCCAAAACTTCAACTTTGACGTTTCTGCCTTCTGAGAGTGCCAAGAGATGTGTTGGACTAAGGTGCACTTGAATATCTTCTTCTTGAACGAGATGTTCCATCACAAGGTGATGGATCGAGGTTTTAGGGTTTCTGCAATTGCTCCTGCTAGTAACCCTAGCAGCAGTGTCTTGGAAGCTGCTCCTGCTAGTAACCCTAGAGGCAGTTCTTCAATGAGCTTAGTATCATAATGGCTATGCCTCCTTCCAGTGGTTAGGCTGAATGAAGGAGGTGTGGGCCCATAACCTGTTAGAATCTGCTTGTTTTACCATAGACAATATCACTATTGTCACCCAACCATACGCAGAAGCTACCCTTAGAGCACCTTGACCTTGACAGAGAGAAGAATCCTGGTAGCAATATAATAGCCAAGAAAGGCTAATGCACCAAACAAGAAGTAACCAAAGTTGATCAGAGAGTCCAACCCAAAAGATAGAAGCAATAGGCTTCAGAACTGGCGGCAACACCTTCTCTAGAACTTGCGCACAAGACTGCCAGAATGCAGTGCGCACAAGTGCCTTTCTGTAATTCTGAGAAGTGTGTGTCAAATGAAGATTGGCACCCTGTATTTATACTAAACCTGGCATATTGCCTGGGCCGACTTCTCATTCTAGGTACTAATTAATTCATATTAATTATCTCTCTCAACCGACATCTCTTCTAGGGTTACGTTCACTTCTTTTCTTTCTTCCAGAATATTCTAATCTCGTCAAAGGTCACAATGGAGGTTGATACCTCCTGAAGCTACCATAATATCAACAAGAACTACCCTATATTTGATGGTTTGTGTTTCAATGTAGGCACACGTCTACCAGAAGATGTTGCGGTTCACATGCACTCTACGACGAGCACATGTCCCCAAGTAGGAGCCAAATGTTATCCCCATTTTGTGGGATAACTAAGGAGATCATGTCTCAAGGCCCTCAATATGCAGATATGGAGTGCCAAGAGACTACATGACTAGTAGTGTCCACTTGCACATACAAAATCCAGCTTCGCCACTACATTTTATCCATTGTCAGCGCATCCACCACACTAGCTAACTTCTAGAAGGAAGAAGGGTCATGCTCCATGCAGTACAATTCAGGTATTGTGGTAGGTAATCACCCTAATATTTAAGGCATTTAAGCATGTTGTATTTGAGCTACTTTTGATTATAAAGTGCCTACTTGGACATTATGCTTTTGACCTTGTTTCACCTTGGTGAGTGTCATAGATTTCCTGGTAAGTTGCCAACCTTTGGGGAAGGTTTGTGACTGGGGGTCCCTTAAGGGGTTGTTGTACCTTTCTCGACCATACTTACCACCTTCTTCTCATTACACTCCCATTGTATTGTCCTCTTCTAGACCCTTTGACTTTAGTGACCCAAGAAGGGCATGTACCTCATTTCATGGGAAGAAGGGGATGAAGGCCCAGAGGAATTGTTGTTGGCTAAAGAGATAAAAGCCTATGTATAAACCTTCCAAATGCTTCGCCCACGGATCCCCTGAGAAAGAAATGAAATGTTTCTCTGTAAGAAAAGCATGACCTACAAAATAAATGATAATGAATGCTTAAGGGGTTAGTTGGAGGATAGGAGGTCTCATCACAATTTGTCCTATCATGATCATGGGTATTTAGTGGTATGACATTACCATAATATGGTCACCAAGCTAGGGTAGTGGCTCTCAGTTACACAACTGAGAGAAAGGGGGTTTCATCACGAGCCAACCTTCTCATTTCCACAAGGTATTTGTGAGTGAAATTATCATTATCTGGACACCACGCCAGGACAATAGCCTTCAACTCGTTCCTTAAAACATGAAAGAAACAAAGAATGACAAGAATATGGGCTTGGAAAAAGTGCATCGCAAATGACGGTGCCACACACCGTCTACAAAGGCACCCATAATGAGATAATATGAGTCCTTGTATGTCATGAAACTCAATGACCTATGAAGTCTAAACCCCTTCCACCTCATCATCCATTATATGACCTTGAAAGGACATTCTTGGGAGTATCCCCTACTTGAGGGATTTGGTATACCCAATAGGAATCCTATGACACCCCTCCCATACTTAAACCTGGTCAATTGTATAGGGTTTTAAGCATTTTTTTAATTTGATGATAGTTTTGATGCACATGTTTAGATGCCTTTCCTATTAGACATGGTTTACACTTGTCATCATATCTTTGACTTGAGATATTTGGAGGGCGTACCCTTTTGTTTTACAAGACCTTGTTGGTGGACAGTTTTGAAGGAGAAAGCCTAGCTTGGGCTTCCATGGGGCTTGAAGCCCACGGGTTGGATGCAAAGGTCCCACATGTCAGATCATGATGAATTTCCTTTGGAGGCCTAAAAGACATCATGGATGCCATGGCTTAGCCCTCACATGCCAAACGTTTTTCCTAGGAGAGGAAAAACGTCACTTATGGAGGCTTGATGTCACCTAGAGGGATAGGGTTTGGTGGTGAAGGTGTTGTTCGATGACATGTGGCATGTTTTTGAAGGAAGGAGGCTTGAAGACCATCAAGATAGGACTTGGATGAGTGACAAGTGGACTTTGGAGGCCTAGCCATGCATCTACTACCCAACGACTTCTTCAAAGTGCCAAAACGTCCCCTAAAAGGGTGATGTCGCCTTATTCTAGGGTTTCTTTTGTGTAAAAGTGAATTTTAAGATGAATTGTTTAATATTATTTTGTTGCAAGGGGTAAGATAAGGGTTATGGAGCCCTTATCTTATGTTTTACCCTTCCTAAGTGGACAGACTATGTGATAGACATTTTGTATAAATAGAGATCATGAAATCTCATTTGAAATCATAACTCAACCATTTGGAGAGGCCTTGGACTGAAATTTTCAGTATCTTTGGCTATTTGTCTTTTGTGCTCTTGTGTGGATATATTTCTTGTTATTGGTTGGTGGAAGTATGCGCTAGCCTTGGAAGGATTTTCTCTTGCTATTGTGGTGGTTTATCTTAGGATCTTTTCCTTGAATTCGTAACAAAATTTGCTTGTGATATTATTTGTATTTCAACTCAAGGTAATCTTGCTAGAGCTAGGTGGGAAGTATAAGGGCATACACCCCCACCTTAGCCTCCATCATAAATTTTCTTAAGTATTGTTGATTTAGCAAGGGTTTACTAAGAGAAGTATAAGGGCATACACCTTCTTAGTCTAAACCCTAGCTAGGGATACTTTCCTTGGGGAGTAAAAAGGTTTACACCCCCAAGGAAGGTAGTACCTCTAGCTTATTATTTTCTTGACTCCATTAACCAAACCATTAAAGACACTAGTTATCACTTGTTGCATTGGAGAAATAAATTGTTGCCTTGGTAAACGTGAAAAGTCGAGGTCTTGAAGTTATCTCACTTGGATTTTGTTCTTGGAGCCCTAGGCTTTCTTGCTTCGTTGAGGAATCCCCTCTCTCACACTAAATCTTGTTGTTGTTAAAAAACTAACCCTACAGCCATAAGGCTGCAAAAACCCTAACATTTCTAACCCTAATAACTCACAAACTAAACCTAGACTTAAGCTTAAACTTTGCCCTCGTGTTCTACTTGCCACAACACACTTTTTGGTCAACTTTTGGGCATGTTTCATTGGGTAATTTTGTTGTTGTAATTTATTATATGTTACATCCATAAGGATGATAAGTTTTACTGCAGAAATATTTTATGACAACCTTGCTTTAAATATCAAAGTGCATGCTAATCCTTAATCATTTGCTAGTTTAACTATTGTGCTTTCAAACTCACTTATACTAGCTCTTATTGCACTTGTCATGGTTTAATAATTGTTTATATATTGATCGATTTGCTGCTACAAATTAGGGACAACAAGATTAACTTTCTTGTCCACCTAACATACTATATGCAATTGTGGCTTTTCTTATGTCTCGGGCACGTACAAACACTTTTGCAAGTACCCACAGACTTTGAAACCTTAAACCACCCAGGGATGAGTCATCACATCCACTTTTCTCTTCCATCACTGAACTTTAGGGTGATACTTCTCTTCCTTCCCTTCCATCCATTTCAATCCCCCCAGGGTCACTAGGATCGCCTCCCTAGAGTGACCTAGTCACCCTTCAAGTGCAGGACCTATATCAAGGTGATATTGGGTATAGTGTCCCTTAGTTATCGCCACTTGGTGATTGGGTTAGGATTTTCACAACCTACAACTTGTGCAATAACGCAACCAATAGGCACCAACCCACAAAATTATTTTTCATAGGCACCAACCTATAAGAGACACTAGTCCCCTTCTTTGATCCACCCTAGCACCCTAAAAAATTTGTAATTTGTAGTTTTCTTCAGAAAACCTCTCCAATGTGATTCATCCTTTGTGTCCTCAAACCTCCAATCATCTTCATTGCTTCCACACTTTCGTACGAACCTCAAAGCCTCACTTCTTCACACCACCTTCATCATGCACACACCTTCATAAAAAATTGGGCTCGAAATCCTTCAAAATTCCTTCCCTATCTAACGCATGGGCTTGCTTACAGTTCTAAATCGCTTAGAAGGCGTTGGATCTTCCTCCAATTCAAATCTCAACCGTTGATATTCTTGTTGCCCATTGAATCAATATAGTGTTACACAATGCCCCTTCGACGCTCAACAATCGTCTGATTTGGATCCTAGATTGATCTTATCCGTTGATCTGATTATGTCCACATAACATAACTACAAGGCATAGTAATCATATAATATGTTGGCGTTGGAAGTCACTCCTGGATTGCTTGCAGGAGCAAAGCCCGACGCCCATGAGTTTTATGTCACGGTTGTTCATAGATGGGTGATCGAATGGCGGGAAACTCAAAACAATAGCGTTCCAACTCTGAAACTAGGCCAGGTATGCATGAGCAAGTGAGGTCTTGCGTAAACTTCAGACAGTGAGCTGTAGTAAAGGGTGAACAGGCGGAAGACTTGTACAAGAGAAAAGCGGAGGTCTGTTATAAACAACAGGTTTCTAACAGACTAAGGAAGAAGACGTCCAAATGCGATATCATCTTACATTCAAACGCAAAGCCAGAGACTGCAACAATGCAACAATAAATCTTTTATCATAACATAATCGCAATAACTCGCGCGACTCAGTCAATCACGAACTCTCTTAGCATGAGACGAAAATTAGATGGAGTAAGAAGAACTGTCTGTCATAAAACAAGAAATCTCATATACAGATGCATAAGTTGAAAGCTAGGATAGCTGCCAAAACATTACAGTAGGGAGCTCTGCTCTACCATCGATGGATTACAAAATACAAAGACTGAGTCTATATACTCAGCAAAATTTGCCTAACAGAGGCGTGCTCGTCACCCAAGGTTCTGTGTCCCTTCAGTCAAATTTCGAACGGATTTTCTTTGTCAGACGCGACCTTGACTGGGCGTGGTTGCTGCAAGGGGAGTAGCTGAGCCATTAAAGGTTGAGCTAGCGTGTGGAGACCTCCTTCGGCTGAGAAATCGACCTGGCCTCCTGGAAAAGAGGGTACGCAGGACCCTTTTGAGGAGACTGATCGCCAGACCCTCCATACCTCATACTTAATGAACGATGGGAGGCTTCAACCGCCTCTTCTGGCTGTCATTTACTCCAGGCGTAGACCAGGATTGAGGCCGAGTCCGATGGCACCTGGAAGTCGCGGATAAGAGAGGAGCAGGTCTTCCTTCCCCGAAATCGCGATGGGCAAAATGTCGGGGACGCTAACGGTCGCCACGCGTCCCCTCACTGATCTGACGCTTCAGGATTGATTCGGCAATATGGCAGGCCCGGGTGGCCAAATGATAAACGTAAACGCCCCTCCTCCAGGCCTCCTTCTTGATGACCAGGTGCCAAAACCATGGGCCCGACTCTGGGTGCTTTCGGAGCTTCGAGATTCGGGGCTTCGAGAGGTGAAGCGACGAGGAGATCTTACCGCGCGAACTCCCGAACGCCGACATGGCGTAGATACGTGCCGCGCGTACTTCAGATGGACAGCCCATATATTATTTACTATTATAAAGAGGTTGTCCCCCTTTCACCCGCTCGCTTGATATGACCTGGTGCTGAGACCCTGGGCTCGACGCTAAAGGCGCTTTCGGTGTTTCGTTGATCGGCACTTCCAAGTCTAATGAGCTGAGAGCTCCTTGTTGCTAAACCCCGAGCAACTTGACAGCCCCGAAAACCCGATGACCGTCAATGTGAGATCGGAAGAGCGGTTCAGCAGGAATGCCGAGACCGATCTCGTATGCCGTCTTTGCAGACCTGGATGCTCTCGAGCCCAAGACAAGAATTATCGCTAACATAATCTCTCCTAGATAAATCACAATCGATAGATCTGGTCCTTGAGCCATGTTTAATCTTAGTCATTGATATGTTCCTGTGTTCATTGGGCTATTTGTTCCTTGAGCCTTCACCTTTTCATCCATGTGGACCATTCATAGTCTTACATGTGTCATTGATGTGACTGCCCTTCTTTGTATACCTTGCATAAGCTTCTTAGATAGGACCCATATAGATCTATCGTTGTCATCACATCTTATTCACGCGTTGATCAATGGTCCAGATTGCTCCTTGGAGCTCCTTCGTCGAAGTACCTCCACGACAGATAACACAATTTACTCTGACCAATGCTTATCCGATGGATGGTCCATATCTCTTGATATCTCCTCCGATGAATGGTTAGATTTCGTCATTACTCCCACTATGATGGACGATCCATATTTTCTTTATATAGCTCTGATAGATCAACGGTTCTTGTTAATTCGAAGTTTTGGAGTCCCTGTGCAACATTGCACTTTGATGGATGGTCCAGATCTCTCCTGCAACCACTCTGATTTACGATCTAGATCACTCCTCAGAGCTCCTTTGTCAGAGTACCTCCACTGCAGATAACCCAATATATTTAGACTAGTGTTTCTCCGATGAATAACGTAGATCTGATTAACAGATTGTGACCAACGATCAGGGTCTTCTTTGACCAAACCTTCCAAGGGATCTACGACTCTATACTTGATTGCACATGGATCAATAATTCTACTACATGTGGCATTGACTTGGCAACTGACCTCATGTTGATGTCATCACAACTTCTGACTCTTGTTTGTACACCATGTTGGCTTGGCACTGGACACATGGCATTGTCCTTGTTCCTTACTTGTCCTTCTAGGATTCATCGATCTGACTTAACCAGGGTCAATTTCTATCGTCGATTTCTCCATCGCCGATAACAGTGTCATCATAAACAACTTGCTCACAAGGCTCGATTGTCCTGACCTGATAATATTGGGCCCCACTTTGCAACTTCAGCTTCGATAGAATGATGCCAGATAATATTGGGCCCCACTTTGCAACTTCAGCTTCGATAGAATGATGCCACGTGCTATCTTTTGGATCCATTGATCCGGTTTACTTTAAGCAGATCCTTGTCGTCAATATATTCATCATCGATGATTTCTTTCAACAAGATTCAGTATCGTCGTCAACGATCACAAGACTTCCCATGTCAGAGATAACTCGTCATTTATCAACCTTTTAATGATATTGGGCCCCACTTTCATCCAGATCTAATCATTGTCGTCGATCTAGATAAGTTCTCGCTACCTGTCTTCATTGCAATGGATTGACCTTCATTGTCAATCTTCCTTACAATCATATCGTCATTGTCCATTTGTTTAGGTTTCCTTGGCTACCTGACACGACATATGACATGTCCCTATATGTGGTGTTTCTTTGACTCGACACATGGTACTGACGTTTCCTCCTCTATGTTACACGTGGTTTCTATTGTGGCTTTTAACATGGGCTCATTCTGCATATGTGGCACTATTTTAGGGTGCCATGTGGTACTCTGGTATCTGGTATACATCGAATCCCATGGCCTAAAAATTAGCGCCTTTTGCACGGTTACATGACTCTTCCATTTGCATCCAAACTAAGAGCCTTCACTCTATCATTATAACCTCATCGAAATTTATTTCCTTTATGCATGTGAGATATTGTATTTTTCCTTTGCTTCATTATCTTCACACTAGATCATTGATCTTGTTGAATGATCAACAATCAATGACTCACTCTTTCTCTGCTCACAGAAGCTTTGCCAGAATTTAATTAGTGCAACTTCCTTTGATCCTCTGCAACTTGGTCTTTAAGCACTCTAGCAGAGATCTCGTTGAAATTTAATCAACACAGAGAGATATAGAGATGAACATGGACCTTCTTGACTTTCTTTGTCCAGTTTGATTTGTAGCATGAAGCTTCCTCTGTTTTCCTCGAAGTCTTGTATGGTTCGGGTTCGATCCTTGGACCTGGCATCATAGTAGTCCCGCCTTCATCATTGAAAATGATCAGTATCCCCCTGCTTGTGACATCAATGACATCCAAGACTTTCTTCATTTGACATCAATGACAACACAATTCCTAACACCTCCCTCTAACATTTCTTGGATCATATGCTCAATCTCACCCTTATGTGCTTACATATACCTGTAAGGCCTAATGTTAGGTAGTACACTTCAAATGAATAGCATGGTCATGATCTCGAGGAAGACCCTTAGGCATCTCTCCAAATACCTTGTGTTAACACATAAGATTGTATGGGTCAAAAAATTCACCTTGGTTTTGTTTTTTGAGTCATAAGATTTATAGGACATAGGTGTTGAGTCTTTAGGTTGTAATCATAAAATTAGATTTGGTTTCAAAATGAATAAGGTTATGTATAGCCTTTGTCTAAGTTTGAGCTATGTGATTGTTATCATGACAGGTAAGAAGCCCCATGAGTCATACCTTTGTTTTTTTATATCATTTCCTTAGCATGTCATACATCCACGGTTGTACTCAAAGTCTTCCCTTTGTCACTATAAATCCATTGAAGTGTGCAAGCTATGTTTGATTTGGCGCTGCGAACTGGTGGAAGAAGAGGGTTGTAGGTTGGATAGGTTATAGGCATCCTAGTGAAAATTCAAAATTACTAGCATCAAACTCAAGGTCATCAGGTACACCATGAGAATTTGTGTCTTGTTTGAAGGTCAGTAAAGGGTTTGGCTACTTGATTTTCTTTTGGCGCTGTGAAATTCGTTGCGAACTCATTTCCTGTAGCAACCGCTTTTACAGATTTGATCATAAATCCAAAATGGTGATGTGGGTTTCTCTGAAAATTTTTGTGGAGGAAGATGATATCCTTATTGACCAAATTTCAACCTGACATAGTTTGGCATTTGAGAGAAACAATTAAAACACCAGTGCACTACAAAATGTGTTGCAAGCTCTTTGTTTTGCATCGTTGTTGGATATTTGCCTTGTTGGGAGGTTGCCACATATCAAGGAGGGTTCGAACGACTTCTCATAGATCAATAAAATGATAAGGGACACCTACACCTAAGTTTTAGCTCCATTAAAGACCTCATGCAGTGAGTTGGAAAC
>CBVK0104188304.1:0-16630 GCA_900067695.1 Picea abies
TCCCTTGTGTTCGACAACAAGACATCTATTCACACATTGGGATTCGTGCACTGTTTTGGATGCCATTAGCCTTATTGGTGGTTTCCTCTCCTTTGTCAACAATTTTTCATCATTGACTTTTATTCAGAGGGTCTTTTTCGTGTACTCCTTGCACTTCAAACATGCGGAAGATGCATAGGCTCATTGGTTCATGAACTTGTTCTTCGTCCTATTTCCACCAAATCATAAAGCTCTTGCCTTACACCTCGGGCTGATTGATGAGAGATTCCTTAATGCTCTCCTTTCAACGAATCCCTTTCCATCGACATCATCCCATTTATTTTGGAAATGGGGCCTAGATTCTTATGAGTACCTTGAGGCTTGCAGTCATTAGTGGCAGGCTCTCTTGCCATCGACAGTTTGGAATACACCAATGTCTCCTGATCGATGGATTCTTCAGGTGTTTGAAACTGACTCCTCTATTCATGCTTGTAAGAATGTACTATGTGCCTTGATACCTTCGTTCATTATATGTAGGCTATCTCCTGTTTGTTAACGGTATACATCAATGATTGGTAATCAAACGATGTATCATTATGTTCAACCTGAACTCCTTTATTCACATGATGTAGACTTGCACCTTTGGAGGATTGTGTAGAAAACTTGAAGACATCACTTTGTGGCCGCATCTTTCCTGAGATGTTGCTTCCTTTTCATTGGACCAGTACCTATATGAATTCAATGATCATGGGGGATCATATTGTACTCCATGGTATACATATATCCCCAACTTGGTTTTTTGAGACTGGTTCCACTGGGCCTTGTTCGTGACTATGATAGCTTTTGGCATGTAATCGAATTTGTATTTTCCTCTTCATGGCCACAAGCACTTGTTTGGAATATTTTCCACATGGATCTGTAGTGTAATGTTTGGCATCCATGTATGAAAATTTAGTAATGAAGGTATTGAACAACTGAGTTGTCCAGATGGCCCCCTACCACTCCATTTTTGGGTTATTTATAATGTATTTCAGCCATCGTAGATACTCCTCTAACCTCACACATTAGGGGGCATCTGTTAGAGAAAGATTTGCCTCACCTTATGCAATCTTCCAGAGAGGGCCTTACTCCATTTCCCTATGCAGACTCATTTTCCCTGATTTATAAATCCAGAGACAAAAATATAAATTTTTTCCACTTGTACGCATCTTGCACCCTATATAGCAAGCGTATACACAGGTTGCTCCACTACATCCCGCGTACATCGAGATTTGTGCCATAAAATAAAAATTAAATGTTAGGTTTCCATGTCACGACATGAGATATCTAATCCTTGTCCTTCCATATACTGGAAAAGTTTTGACTTGGCCCTTTAGTTTCATTTTGAAGGATATAAAGAATCCAATTCCGAGCTATGGAAAGGAGAGAGAATTCAACTTTGAGAGAAAAGTTACTCTGAATAAATTATTACTTCATATTGAGTCTACATCCCTTTGTCCTTTAAGTTTAAACACAATGTTTAGCCCCCAAGCTCTTCCCTTATTTATGGAGAACCTCATTGTCTCCCTTCTATGAGATTTCCTTTGGTGGAGGATTGAAGTGGTGGAGACCCAACTGGAAGGAACTTAGTTTCTCGGTTCCAATCCATGCCGACACGGAAGTTTGTAATTCATTCACTTCTGTTGATTACATTTTAATAGAAATATTATTTTCTCGTCCAATTAATATCTTCCAAATATTTGAATTGTTATTCCATGGGCATATTTGTTATGAATGTTGATGTATTATGCTATTGAATGTGATAACATTATATATTATCACCATATGATTTCAGTTCTTGGTTGTTGAGGACAATTTGTAGGTGTATTTATTTGTTCAAGTGCTCAATGGTGGAATTCATCGAACATCTGGATGAGGTAGGCCTTTTGTCTTGTCTTGCTAGAATATTTGTTTATATAGAATATTTGATATTAAAGTTGATTTCTACATTCATTTCCTTCTGTTGTGGTTTACCCCTAGCCATAAATATATTTTCCTTGTAACAGAATTGGCGACCATAATGGGGATAGAATCTTGTTTTTCGGGGTTTTGAGTGTTTTTCTCCTTAGATTGCTCTCGTTTATATTGAGTTTCTTGTCATATGATTGCTTGACAACCTATGTTCATTCTGAGTCTGAGTTTCTTAGCCTTGTCCTTATCCTGGCCATGTTTTAACACATATACACAGTTTTTTTCTTGATAGTCGCATACATACGTGTGTTGTCCTTCTACAAGAAGTGTATATACCCTATTTTCCCTTGAACAATCATGTACATCGCCCTTTGTTTCTTAGTTGTTGGGTTGGATGGTTGTTGGGTAGGTTTTGATGATTGTTGAGTCTTCTTGGGTTTCTGTTATGATTGTTAAGTGTCTGTGGAATGACAAGAAACCTTTCTTCAGTTGAATTTTCGGGTGGTGCCTTTCTCATCATCTTCTTCATTTGATTGTCCTTCCATCTTGGGCTAGCTATTTTTCTTCTTGATATCCTACTTGGTTTGTCTTTGTTTACATACAGTAGATTTATTATATCAAGTTGTTGTTCAGTCCTTGGTAATTTCATTCTCTTATATTGAAAATACCAAAATATTAGACATTTTACATTGTTGGCATTTTGATCTTTAGAGTCCTTATAATTGATCTTATTACATGTGAAGAAAGATTGCATTTTATTTATAATTGCATAACTGAATTGAGGATTGCATTTTGAAAAGCATATCATTTATTGAGAATTGAAGTTATGACTTTGCATTCTATTCATATTCATTTATTTTACTTGCTAAGTCATAACATCAATAGTTTCATGACCGCACCTTTTTGAGTAAGAAAGGCCACTAAAAGTAATGCTATAATTTAAAATTTATTAGTAACAATTTTATTTTTTTAGGGTGCACAAACTAGCTTAGGATTTAGAGCCTTGAAATAGGCTTTTGTGAGTAAACTTCTCCAAGGCTATTAAATCAACATATGTGTCTAACAATTGATATCTTGAAAATATATGAGTTATTATCCATGGGCATGTTTGTTTTGTATATTAATGGATTATGCTATCTAATGTGATAACCTTTTATATATCACTATATGCTTGCTTCTTTTGTTTGTTGAGAACTTGTTGTAGGTATAAATCTTTGGGTCAAAGTGCTCAACAGTGGACATCTTCAAACATTTGGACGAGGTAGATCCCTTTCTTATCTCTCTTTCACATTGGTTTATATATCATGTTTATGGGAAAGAATTGATTTCTGAAGTCATACTTGTCTATTGTGGTTTACCCTATCCATAGAGAGATTTTCCTCGTAACAATTTGCATTTTCCACTAGTCTTCCTGGAGTTTCTTTCCTTATCTCACACTCTTTAGGATGAAATGTGATTGTAACCTTGATCACACATTTGACTGACACTTAGAATATTATAGTTTAACCCTTCAACATATAAGGCATTATGTGTCTTAGTATTTCCACTATCAAGACTAACAATACCTTTTCCAATTATCCTTGCACAACCATTATCTCCAGATGTAAAACTGCCTCCTTTTGCTTTCTTCTAGGTGAGAAAATTGGTTTTTTCCTCTATCATGTGTTTTGAACATCCAATGTCAATTTACCATTGGTTTCCTTTATTTTGAGGATAAATTGCAAGTCTGCAATCTTCCTTATTATGTTCCTCTTGCTTCATTTTCAACACTTTTGTGTATTCTTCCCTATGCTTGGCAAGAACATCTTCTTCCCTCTTTATTATGTTGCTTCTATAGTCACATGCTATGTGGCCATAGTTATAGAACTTATAACATTATCCATTGAAATCAAGTAGGGGAGAAAATGAATTGTAGTTTCTATCAACAAACCCATGAGAACTTTTGGGTTTGTTTCTCACATAATCCTTCTTTGTGGTTTTATAAGAACCTTTGTTTGTATCTCTCACATGATCACTTGCTGCATAAGCTCTACAATATATGGCTTTATGACCAAAATTATTTCAAGAAAAACAATAGCTAAGAAATAGATTTTGGTATCGATTTGTGAAAGGTCTTCTTGGTGGAACAACTCTTTTGAACTCATTCTTGTAGGAAGAATCAGATTTATGTTGGTCATCAATTCACTTCCTAATGTTGTTTTCATTGTTGATGGAGCCTTTGAGAATACTGACATAGCTTTTACGTTTTTCTTCATTTTATTTTTCTGATGGATTTGTGATCTTAGTGCTTGCATCTCCGTCGGGGGTGTTTTTTTTTCCATCATAGCCAAGACCTGCCTTGATGAATGGTGACCTTTGGAAATTGCGAATATTATCTAATATTTTAGTGCTCTTTCCAAACTTCAGGTTTCTATTAAACTGACCAATTGTTTTATCTAGTTCATTTCTTAAGGAAACTATTTCATATTCTATATTCTTGTAATTTTCTTCCTCTTCTTTCATCTGTCTTCTCACCACTTCTTCTATCCTTTTTTCCTCTTCTAGTTGAGTCTTCAATATGATAACTGTCTTCTTTTTTTCTTTAAGATCATTATCCTTCTCTTCATATTTCTGCAATTTCTCTTTCTACTTTCTATTCTTTTCCCCGAGTCTGTCTATTTCTTCTAAGGCACTAATGAGTTATTCTTCAAGATTCACTTCCTCGTCAATGCCTTCTTAATCTTCTTATTCTGATTTTTCTTTCTTATTTTCTTCATTTTATTTATCAATAGAACATGGCTATAAAGAGGAATTCTTCTTTTTAAATGTCAGAAATATATCCATCACTTTCTTTAGATGAGCTATTGTCCTCTCTAGAGTAAAAACTCGTCTTCTTAGTATATTTTCCTCTTTTGTGTCTATAAAGTTTTCTTCCATTTTTATTTTCTTATTTAAAATTATTGTCCTCATCATCATTGTCTTCCCTTTTTACATATGTACATTTAGCAAAAAAATTCCCTATTCTACCAAAATTAAAACATATGAAGGGTAGCTTGCCTTTGTGTTTGCCAGATCCTCTTTTTATCTTTCTCACAAATGGTGCTTCTTGTATATATGTTTCATGGATAGAAAAATAACATAATTTGTGTCCTTTTGTCTTCTTTGATTCTTTGAAAGTTGCTTCCTTCTGTGATGAATTTTATTTTCTTGTCCTCATATCATATGCAATGAGAATCCCATGAAACTCATCCATCATTAATTCCTCCAGATCCTCCATTTCTTAAATGGTAGAGACCTTGACATCAAATCTCAAGGGGTGAGATATCAACACCTTTTTCATAATCATTGACTCTTCAACCTTCACACCAAATCCTTGAATGGTGTTGACAATTTCATCCACAAAAAGGAAATGGGATGCAACACTTTCTTCATCTTTCATTTTCAAACTCTTGAACTATATTCTAGGAGTTTAGAACTTTTCCTTCTTCACCTTGTGATTGCCTTCAGATATGTTTTTAATTTTCTCCCAAATTTATTTTTTTGATCCACAATGCATCACCTTGACAAACTTGGATTCTGATAAACCACACAAGATGAGATTCATGGCTTTTGCATTATGTTCTCTAGGCTTATTCCCAACTGCATCTATTGGTGGAGTTGTTGGGATTGTATAACCATTCATGAATGATTTCCAAATATGAAACCCAAGAGCCATTAGATAAGTCTACATCCTTATACTCCATAATGAATAATTAGTGTCATCAAATAGTGGACCCTTATTTTTGAAGAAACCTTCTTGACTAGCCATGTGTGCTCCTGAGATCTACCTTCAAGCAGTTAGATTGTTTTTGAAGGAACCTGCTCTGATACTAATTATTGAACTTATTCTTATATTGGGAGGGGGGTGAATTAGTATAAGATATTTTTACTCTATTTAACCATTAATCAATCATTTATTGTATGAGAAACAATAATCACATATAAGATCAAATAACAGAGTTTAACATGGAAACCCAATCAAGAGAAAACCGTAAAAATTATCTTTATAAATGTCTATAGGAACCAACCAACTATTATAAATATTATAGTCACCAACCTACTAGAGACACCAATCTCCTTAACTGAGCACCAACTCAACAAGATGTAGGCACCAACCTACTAGAGACAACAATCTCCTCAACTGAGCACCAACTTGACAACATCTGTAGGAAACAACCTACTATAACAACATTTGCAAGCACCAACCTACTGGAGACACCAATCCCCTCACCTAAACACTGACTCAACAAGATATCTGTAGACACCAATCCAATATCTTCATACAAAAAGTACTTTTGACTTCACCTACATGCTTCATACTTTAGACATAGCTTCAAACCCTAGTCACATTTAGCCTTCATTCCCTAGAGAGCCTCATTGCATCATTCCCATAATATGATCTCATATTACAACACAAAAACCTCATAACAATGCACTTTGCAACATCACATGCCTTCATTCCTTCATAGCGCACCTTAAGAACAAGAAAATCCCAAGAAAAACTCTTCAAACTTTTCTTGCACACATTTAGATCCCAAAAGAGACACCCCAACTCCTTTAGCATGCCTCAAATCACTTATGTGCACCTCAAACTTGATATATTGTTTGGTTTCTCTACAAATAAGCACATTGATCCTATATTTATAGTATTTATGTCCTTACTTTCAGGGCCGACCTGTAAAGACTAGTTGAGTCGACCTAAATTTTTGGGCCGGTTTGTCAGACAAAAAAATTCATATCTCCTCATTCCTAGGGAGTTAGAGGGAATGTCGTATACTATTGGAAAGGTATAAAAATAATTTTTCCAACCATATAACCTATTATCCCATTGGATCTAGGTATCTAGGGTAAAATTTCCTTCAAATATAGGGTATCCAAACATAGCATCAATAATCCAAAAACAATGTTTCCAATAATCTCCATCTTGTAATATTTATATTGGAGATCTGTAGTCTCCTCCTATCTTTGACATCAATGAGAATTATATTTCCAACACCACCATATATTGATATTTTCTTGAAAGTTTGGGTGTGAGAGACAGAATTGTTCGAATTGAAAAATATTCTTAAAGGGGATGCCTTGAATATCTAAGATTAAAAAAACAGGCCATTGTTTTAAACCTATAGAGGGGAGAATGTTGTATTCCATCCTTTGTCTAGAGAGAAGAATTGATTTCAAGATCTGGTATCAATCTAGGTGATATGCAATTTGATGAGATCCTCACCATCAATTATTCCATGTGTGGAGTCCATCGATTGTTTCGATGTCAATTAGCTTTTGATCTTGAATGAAGGAGTTGAAGGTGATACTCTCAGGTTCCAACTAATGGATCCCACCTTTTTTCTCTTCAAGGGAGGATATTGAGTTGAAGTCTCTTCCTAAAATTCATAATTGGTCCTTGATAACTCCTACTAAATTTCATAGGCTTTGCAAAAATATATATTTTGCTACTAAAGGCCGAGGTCCATAAACATCAATAATGAAGCCTGTGTTTGAGGAGCCCATTACTATGAATTGCATAGATAAACTTCTTTCTATTGCAAATAAATTATCTAAAATGATAATGGTTGGATTCTAAAGAATAAAAATACCTTTGAATGGTTCTCTAGCATATAGGACTATGAACTAGTTATTTTTACATACTTTTTAAAGAATTGTGTCTACAGTATTACTGGAACAATTTGTTTCTTGTAACATAAAAATATCAGGGGATTCAGTACATACCTTATTTCGTAAGAGCCTTTTCTTTCTCTTACCCTTGACTCCTCTTATATTCCAAGAGATGATCTTCATTGAAAGATTTGGGAAGGAGAGGGATGGAAAGAATCCATGATCAGGGCATTCTAACCTGAGTTGACTACAATGTCCTCAATTTACTAAAGCAATTGCGATTTGGATTTACACCCTCTTTGTTTGTCATTATGATATTTTTTAAAAATATTTTGGCTTATTGGTGTGGACTCCCAAATCAGGGTTGAAGCCTTGAGGTTGGTTGTTAGAGAAAGAATATTTTTTTCTTATGTTGAGAGCTTGATGGACTCAATGAATGTGATCTTCAAGGATCAACCTTATAAATTTCCTATGACATGTGTCAACTATGCATTGTAGTTCAATGCCTTCTAGATCCATGTCTTCTACTTCCAATTCATTACATTCCTCTCCTTCAATGCCCATAGTTGCATATTATATTTCTGCATGATCTAAATGGTTTTCCATAGTCTTTTGGTGCTTTGGATGCTTAGGGTTTGTGGTGGGACTCGAAGATCTGTGAGACATTGGGTTTTTTGACTCGGTCTTAGACAGACGGGTTTCAGTCAAGTTCGATGGATGGATCCAATGATCTCAAATCTATTTTTGGTGAGGTTGGATTTGGTCAGTCCAGATTGAGTGGTTTTTTCAATCGATCTGTGCTTACTTATTATCTTAACAAAACCATCGTCATATTTCTCACTCTCAAGTTTAACAAGATTGGGGGAATTATTCAGTGGGAAATATTGGAAGAGATGTCCATGCTCATGAAATTTATTGCATCGGAAAGGAATGTATTCTTTGTCCATATTTTGGATCCAATCGAAATCCTAATAGCTCAGGAAAATCGATTCTCGAATGGGAATTGAAGCATTCATGTAGATACAAATGTGGTCGTAGGCAATGTATCATCCTTGTTTTGTCGCTTCTACAATTTTGATGAAGGTGCCTAAAATATTACCAATTTCAACAAGAATTTCCTCATCCCAATATTCACGAGGAAGCGAGTATAGATGCACCTAGACCAGAGCATAATAGAAATATTCCCTTTTTGGGATGAATTTCTCTATTCAATAGTGGAGATGAAGGCCCGCAAAGCAAAAGAAATAGGGCACATTTTCAAAAACCCTCTCTCTATCCTCCTAGTTGTGGAAAATAACTATGAAAAATCCTTTTGATCCAATCTTGAGTTCAATATGGACTTCAGGTTTCCAATGGGAATTGATCCAACTAACTAAATCTCATTTAGTAGTCCAAATCCATACAATATTTCCAATAATAGCATGGTCCTTCATGAATTGGACATAGCTTCACATACGTTCAGAAAAAATTTCATATTTGGGAATTTCATCAGCCTTCAAAATACATTGGCCTCACTTCCATTTGCTCATACTATTGATTTCCTAAGGTGGGTCTTTAGAGATCAGATCTCAGGGTTGGTCAACTTCTCCCTCTCCATTGGCTGGGGAGGGAATATGGGTCATGCCTCAAGAGGCAACGCTACAACTGGTACCACTAGCCCCATGGTTGCTGAGAACTAATTTGTATGAAGGGGGGCCACCCCCTATATGCCCCATCATGGAGAGACACTAAGATACACAGAAGCCAGAGTGACTACAAACCCTAAAGCATAGTGAACCGTAGTAAATGAAATCAATAATTCAATTTATGTCAATTTATACATTCAAGTTAACCTCTTAAATATATTTTTACACATGCTTTGAATTAATTATTTTCAACAATTCATGAAGAAATTATAAACATATAACTATGTGTTGTTCCAAACAAGTTACAAAATATTTTTCATAAACCTCTAAACTAAACTATTTGATATATATAATTTTTTTTAATGATAATCGATCTTAAAACCTAACCTCGTGTTATTTTTTTTTTTACTAGTACTCCTTTATTTTGGTGTATAAACAAATCAAAGTCTAAAATATGATGTAGAAGTATAATGCACTATTGTAAGAGGATTCTAGAACACTATTATAATTGTCGAAAACACTGATGCAGGAGGGTCATACAACACTTCTATGGATCTAAAACACTTTTAGAAATCTATTCCACGTTCAAAAAGGAAGATCAAGAATGCTTTTAAAATTAAAGCATTTAGGATCATTTCACATGTTTTCATGTAGTTCATCAAACATTTCATGATAAATATGGTTAATGAACATATTTTCCAATAGTTACCCATTAATAATAATTAGATAGTGCCATTATAAGTTAAAATTAAAGCATTTAGGATCATTTCACATGTTTTCATGTAGTTCATCAAACATTTCATGATAAATATGGTTAATGAACATATTTTCCAATAGTTACCCATTAATAATAATTAGATAGTGCCATTATAAGTCTTGAAGAAAGATAGGACAAGTGCAATCAAAATCGATAATCACACTCTTGTTGAATCATCTTTAGATCAATTTTACATCTACTCTTGAAATCATTTTTTGAATTTGATTGGAATAATAATATCATAAGAAAACTTTTTTCATAATAATACTAATTTTTTTTCCAAATCATGTCTATTTAGTGGGTAATTTCAATTCTATTTATTGGGTAATTTCCTAATAATGATGATGAATGATGATTCTTCTTGTGGACAAGGGGTACCACAATAGTTTTTTAGTTCCACATGCAAGCTAGTGTGGAATTCTTATTTATATTGTCTATTATCAATTAGAAATATTTTTTTGAAATCATCATACTTTTATTGGATATTTAAGTCCTAAGTCATAGTCATTTTGATTATTCTTGTGGACAATGGGTACCACAATAGTTTTTTAGTTCCACATGCAAGCTAGTTGAATTTTTATCTATATTGTATACTATCATTTTGGGCGCGGGGGGGGGGGGGGGGGGGTGTTCACCATACTTTTATTGGATACTTAAGCCCCAATTTATAGTCATTTTGTAGTAGTTGAATGATTTTCATCGCCACATGAGGATGCTTCATAGTAACTCAAGTAGTTTCCAATAAATTGAGTATAGTTACTACAAGTCATTGCCAATAAGTTGAGTATGTTGTTGATTTAGACTTTACAAACACAAATCACTCTGGTGTTAAGGTTATTTCATCATGGAATTAACACCTTATCGTCTATATAAGAAATGAAGATATATTGATCATTCTAAGATTAATGAAATTTTACGGACTTAACTGATCATAGGGAGATTGAGGAACTTTTAGTGACTTGATTGGACACAAGGAGATCAAATCAGTTTTTCTTTTCACCAACACCCATTTGTTGCTTTGTAACCCATCCTCATATGAGTCTATTCATATTTTCTCATAGAATTCCTTACATTCTTATCATTAGCATCATGCCCATACCCTATCATGTTTTTCTTATTGCAACTACAAACATTTATCTTGAGCTTGATTATCCATCATTCATGTAGGGAGATTTTTTACCATTCTATTGATATGCAAGCACTTGTATACTTCCATGTACGCTATTTATCATTAAGAAAAAAAAATAGAACTTAGATGGATATTTATTTGAAAATTAAGTTTTGAAAAGTAAATTCTTTCAAGAAAACAAAATACACCATGGCTACTTCATATAGATCCTATCTAATTATTTTCTTTCTCGTATCCTTTTTGACCAATACTATTGTTTAGTAGGGGGAGGATAATAATTGTGCATGGTTATCATTCTCTCATGTTTTTCCTTAGTAGCATCATTGTGGGACCAATGACATGTTGGTCGGGGGGAAGACAATGTACATGTTTATCATTTTTTTTCTATCACTGTGAAGAGATTTCTAGTTACCCATGTTTATTTAATGGACCAAGTAGACAAATAAGATTTAGAAAGATCTAATTCAATAATTTCATGCTAAAACAACTAAAAATGTGAGTGGATAAGAAGCCTCTTATAACAATATATCAAATGAACAAGGTAAGATGATCATTCAAATAAGTCTCCTTGATGTATACATAGGAGACAAAGCGTGATATAAAGAAATAATAGTCCAACATAGCTATAATTATTGTAGTGATAATGAATGACAGTTATGGTTAGGGGATTAAAATGTCCCTCCTCTTCAAACAAGCATTTCCCTCAACAATTATTAGTTGAGGATGGTTTTGTATGAAGAAATTATCTTTCCAAGTTACATCTTTTGCTGGAAATTTATTCCAATTGATGAGGAACTTTGTACTTGCTCTTGGAATGTTCTTCTACTTTTGTTCCTCCTACAAAAACAGTCTTTCTTATTCCCATGATAATGGTTATTTTTCAAGAATAAATTGTCAAATGGTACAAAATTTGATATCTAATCATTCTCCTATGGTTCCTCCTTTTAACCTATTTTCAATCATCACAAAAATAAGCTTCCAATCAAAAGTTATAATAATTTTAAGTAACCCAGCTTGTAAAGGCTTCATATGGGGTTTTCTATACCAACTAGAATTGCACCTGTTACAAAATTGTAGTTCTAATATTATATTCATTTTTACAAGATGCACAGTTCTGGTATTTCTTCCTTAGAATCCCCTTTATGCCATTCAATTTAGATCTTTCTATTTAAATTTATGGTGGAAAGACCAATGATATGTTAATTTAGATCTTTCTATTTAAATTTATGGTGGAAAGACCAATGATATGTTGTTTTTTTCCCTCTTTTGGGAGATAAAACTTGTACAGTTTGTCACTCCATGTTGGTATCACTTCAACAGGTGAAATTTGGATCTATAACACTGTGTTCCATATTCTATCCAATAATACAAGTGAAAATCAAATTGGACATCATAATATTTAGATATTAATTATTTCACTGAAACCACATGTTGAAGCCTAGTTTAAGGACTAAAAAAACCATAACTTATATAGTCTATAACTCCAAAAATTGCAAAACATATTCTAAATATTTTAGCCAATGCACTTCACTTTTTCGTTTGTCAACCCAAAAATTTCCGTGCAATTCTAATGTCCAAAAAAAATCTATGAACTATTTTTAAGATGACTAGTTTGAAGGAGAGAAACCAAGGATTGCCGACTCTAATACCAAATATTATGGACCAAAAATCCAAATAAACATAAAAATGACGCAATTCAGTAATACTATGCCTAATTAAGTGAAAGAGTAAATGAGTAAGAAGCCTCTTTAACAGAGGAACCTCCTATTGCAATATATCAAATGCACAATTTAGGATGATAATTTTGATGTATTTATAAGAGATAAATATGGATAGCAAAAAATAACAAGCAATCATAACTAGATTTGATGTAATGGTATTGAATGATGGTTATGCTAGGGGACTAAAATTTGTTTCCCCTAGGAATATTATATAAGAATTCAAAATTAGATTTGAGGATGCTATTTTTTAATAAACTTTTTTAAATCCCCCATCGCAAGAGGCTTTCTTTGACATCTCATGGTTCCATTTCTGAGATAATTTGCTTAATATATTATGATATTATAATATTAGTAAACATCAACACCCACTACATCGCAAGAGGCTTTCTTTGACATCTCATGGTTCCATTTCTGAGATAATTTGCTTAATATATTATGATATTATAATATTAGTAAACATCAACACCCACTAATGAAACAGTTTCTTATATATTTAGCAATCCATATTTCACATTTGCATTGAGATGGACTTGAGATCATTATTAGTAAACATCAACACCCACTAATGAAACATTTTTTTATATATTTAACAATCCATATTTCACATTTGGACTTGAGATCATTGTTGCTACAATAACTTTTATTTATCTTATTTCACATTTGGACTTGAGATCATTGTTGTTACAATAACTTTTATTTGTCTTATTTCACATCTGGACTTGAGATCATTGTTGCTACAATAACTTCTATTTGTCTTATTTTATAGTACTACATTTTAGCATAATTCAGTAGCACTATATTATAGTAGTATTTCACAACATAATGGAAATTACCACAAGGTGCCACTAACTAAAGGCATAAAACTTGGTATATATACTTCATGCGACTACTAAGATACACAAACATGGAGAGAAAAGTTTGCAAGGTTTATAATGATAATGGAATCAATCGAATGTGAATGTGTCGATATATAAAAGGTTCCGTTAGATTGAAAATTAAGAATTGCAATCTATTGAAGAATCAAATTGAAGCATCTTCGTAATGCAGGTACACCTTAATAATGAGATACAACGTCAATGATTTCCTACATTAATCTTCATAGTGAATCCAATGCACTAGTACGTACCATGGTACAAGTAAGTGAGGGATTTGTTTTGTTGAAGGGACCAACAACATATTGAGCTTAAGAATATAATGGGTTAAATAAATGAGCATTTTGTGTCCCCGTCTTAAGGATAAAAATGTATACATATCACAAATTTCATTATGTGACTAGCTATTGTAATGATTATCCATTTTTTTTTGGGGGGTATTGTATAAATTTGGAAAAAAATTGCATTTTGTAATAATAAAGTAGAATAAGGGAGTAATTATAGGGTTTTTAGAACCTTTGTTGCACACATCACAGAATTTATGATGCAAAATTCATTGTGTGCTATGTAATTCTTAAAAAAATGGAAAGTAAACGAGGAAGTTCTTGAATAATTCTTAAATAAGTTGGAGATAGTAGATTATATTAGTTTGGATTATTTTCCACCTTCTTTCAAGGTTACTAATTAATTTGATTTTTTTAGGTTTTATAGATAAAATTGATTGGATTTGTTTACAACTAATTTATTTAGATCTCAATTTTCCTCTAGGTTTTGAGGTAATTATTTTTTTATAACTTTATAAAAAAAATAGGACATATTGTATTAAAATGGAGTGGAAAAACCATTTTGTTTTTCACTTTGAAATAATAATATTCTATCCACTCTTCATTCCATCTTATCTTTAATGGATTAATGAGGACATGGAGGTCTCCTCCAAATAAGGAAGGGCCCTATTGTCTAAATAAAGAGAGATCCATAACATGTTAGAGTAAGAGTATAGCATATGTTCATTTTAGTTGGTTTTCTTTTCATGATGCAAAAATAACCTAGGTCTCGATGTGTATTATGGATGTGTGTATATAACACATACCATGACTAAGTTTGAATGAACCTATGTTGACTTATGTGGATTGTGTTCTTATATTAATGGTGTGATTTTATTTTCACCAATGGTAATGAGTGAAATCATTTCACTTGAATTCAAGGTGTAAGAAGAATATAAAATATTAAAAGAGCATTCACATTGAGAAACAATGAACATAATACAAATATCTAGAGCATCAACATGCTAAATGGGGCACTTTTTCATTTAAACAAGGAGAATTACATATTCTTAGTAAAACGCACTAAGAATATCAAGGACCCCTTGCTAAGCTTTGATATTATGAGTTCCAAAATTAGATTACAATAAAATTGATCCATGAGATGAAAAAACTAAAAATAAATATGGTAGTAGTAGGCCCTTTAATGCTAAATACCAGTGAAGAGTGCAACTCAACAAAAATAGAGTGTCACTTGAATGATCCATGGGATGGAAAAACAAAAAATAAAGATGGTAACCCAACACTCTAAAGAAGAAGGAAATATGAAACCCAACACTCTAAAACACTTAAATATGAAAACATTGAATAAAGAAGAAGGAAAATTACTATACCATAAAATAATGAGGGTAAGGAATAGGATTATAATAGATGACTTATCAAAAAATAAGTGAAAATAGAATAAAGGATAATCCATAACTCATTATACAAAACATATGTAAAGTGACTAGATATCAAAACCCTTATCTCTTCGCCTTCATTCTTCTTCTAATATTAATGTTGTTGATAAGAATGGTAAAATATCGAATGGAGAAATATCATGTCAAGTGACACTGGAAGACAAATTACCTCAAAATATCTAAATGGTTATAAGTTAAGTAAGGTTGATAAAGGGCTAGATTCATTGAATTCTTATAACTACTCATCCAAGACATTCACATACTCTCTAATGAATTTTCTATTTTTCTCCATTGAATATTCTAACATGTTGGAGATACTATCAATTTTACAGGAATGGTCCTAGCTCATTAATTATTCCACTAGGAATTTTAGGGAGAGAAATATGGTGGTACTAAAATGAGAAAAATTGCTCATAAGAATATTCTCTTGAAACCCCACAATGATAACCCACCCACTCTCTTTCTTCATTGTATGAGGTTTTGTTCATACCAACATGAAAATTGATTGATGCATATGTCATTCATTTTGTTCTTTATATTTGGTTGTGAGATTCCCTCAGTCCAGTCCTTGTTTGGCCACGTCAAGATATGGATTTGAAGACAAGAGGCCTAGTTTTATCAAGGAATAAAAGGGAAAATGTGGTAGGCACGGGATTCCTCATACTAAACAACCCACCTACTCCTGCTTACCAATTGACATAAAATCTATTGAATATCTATGTGGGCCTATACTTTCATCATGCATTCCTTATGATAATTGTGAGTGGTTGATGAATATAAGTTGTATTTCATGTTGTCATTTAGGTGAGCACTGATAAAAATTATCTTCTCTAAATTGCAAGAACATCTATCCACCCTCTCAGTCATCTCCTACTAACAAAAATGATCATGTAATAGTTACATGTATTTGATTACACTACCTAAAATCTTGAGGGAAGCATCTCTCTAGATAGAGTCCAAATCTTGCAAATAGCCATGTCCATTTTCATCACCTTCAAATAATCCCTTAGAAGTATGCACGAGACTCAAAAAACACTCGCATGCATGGATGATTTTAGGGGCTAAATTTCGCTCATGGCCTAATTTTCCATGGTTTTTCCAAAAAGGAGATTCACTATTTTAAAAATGATTCGCCCAAATTCTATAGGATAAAATTATTTTACCTTAAAAATCGCCAAAATTTTATAAAAAATATATATAATTCTTAGAAATTTGAATATTTTTACAAAAATATCGCCAATCATTTATA
>CBVK0104188305.1:0-14566 GCA_900067695.1 Picea abies
CATATGAAGGATTAGTAATATTCGCCAAGGTTTCTACATTTTAAAGTAAATTTCCATCCTTAAAATCATCCCTGCTCGCATGCCATTGATCACCTCCTTGATTCGTTGTGTATGATTTCCCTCAATTTTTACTAGGTTGGGCTTTAAAACTCTTGTTGCAAAACTATTAATGTTAGAAATACAAGACACAAGGTGTAAGAGAAGAGTGGGTGATGTTCATTGTGACTTAACACCAAAATTTGGACATATAATGTCACCATGCAAATAGACATGGAACCTTTTTGTAGCATATAATTTAGCTCACATGATTTACAATGAGATCCTCCATCATTATTGTAAAAGAAAAACAACTAAAAAGAGTGACAATTATTGTTGGAAAGGAGTGGTTGTTGGGGATATGGATACCTTAAAAGTGAGGTTTGCCCTACTAAGTAGATATAAATAGGCATATCCCATTAATTTAGTAAATCCTTGTGAGAATATTGAGCAATTACATTGGATGTTTGTGAATCCCTTGGGCCTTGAGTCATTAATGCAAGTGAAATGAAATTCATCTTGATCCATGTGTACACCTAATTGTTCATGTACTTCAATAATATTGATAGATAAAATTATCTCCAACATGTGTTTTATTACAAGTGATTAGATCCTTATCCATGAGAACAAATAACTATATAGCCATAGAGCTAGAGCCCACAAAACATTTTTAGAAATGGTTATGTGTCAATATGGGTAGAAGCTATTGTGGATTTGAGGTTGGCCCTTTAATTATGTGGTAGTGCTCATGGTGGTAGCCTTCAAATCATATCAAAGGACCAAATTTATCCACACACCTAAAGTGAATTGCCTCTAAATTAATTTCCTATGGTAGGTTCCACATACCACCTGTCCTTACTACTCGATGATATCTTACTATTGTGTGAACGTGACTTTTCCACATGGGTCCATGTGATAGAAAAATTGGTCTTGAAGAGTGGTATTGTGCCAAGTAATAGTGGAAGAAATCATTTCAAAGTTTATTTATCACCTGATTCTTGGTCTTGAACCTTTTTCAACTTCATACTTCATAATGGAATTACTACTCAACATAGTTTAAAATCTTGATACATGGATATAGGTTAGGATTGCACCTTGTAACATTGGACCTTTGAAATCATGCTTTAGACTCTTAAGAGGCTTCAAATTTGAATTTATCATGACCATTTATTCAACTTACACAAAGAGACATGAGAAGCATTCATGTGCATTAAGTTTCTCCCCATTTACACTTTTGGTGGTCCTCACTTTGGAGTTCGAGCCTTTAGATGAGCTTAGTTGTGATCAAAAGTTTGAAAGCTGTCAAAGACTAAGAAACGTCCATATTGATAATTATGATGTCACTATGACATCATCTTAGGGATGGAAGCCTGAAGAAAATAGAAGATGTAAGGCTTATGATATTCAACCATAAGATTTATGTGAGATGGAGATGCTACCTAGGACCTTGGCGGCCTTAGAGGCTTTAAAAAAAAGAGTCTTCTCTCATATGACCCAATGCTTTCGAAAGATGTAATAAGATTATGACCTTCTTAAGAAGGACACGTGGACTTGCATATTCAATATAGAAATATTGGCCATAACTGACTATGACCTTCTTGAGAAGGACACATGGACTTGCATATTCAATGTAGAAATCTTGCTCATAACCTTGAAGCCTACAATCCCACATAACCTCTAAATGCTTTGGGAAAAATAAAAGACTCCCATAGACTAAGAATCTCTTCATAATGCATGATCTTCAATTCTTACAACAATGGACGAACCTATGCATTCCATATTTAATACATGAAGTAACTAATGGAGGATGGAGGATGAAGGAGGCTAAAGATTTAATCATTTTGCGATAAAAACCACAAAGATTATAAGATACACTATAAAGATAAAAGTACTAAAAACTAAGACAACAAGCTTTGTGTATTAAAATTTTCAAAGGGTACCTACAATTTTTTTTGTGAACGACAAACCCTTAATCTACAATAACAAAAGTATGTGTTATGTCCTTAAGCTTCAACAAACTAATGTTGTTTGGGGGCTATGTTTCTACAATCCATGAAACCAATACTAGATATTGCTTACAAAATTGAGCTAGGGAATTTCTATTAGCGTTTATTTTGTAAGAATGGGTTAATTCATTTATATGGTCGTAGAATGTCATTGATAACATTTTGCAATGTTTAAGATATAAGACTCCATGTACTTGTATTAAAAGTTTCAAAGGGTACCTACAATTTTTTTTGTGAATGACAAACCCTTAATCTACAATAACAAAAGTATGTGTTATGTCCTTAATCTTCAACAAACTAATGTTGTTTCGGGGCTATGTTTCTACACTCCATTAAACCAATACTAGATATTGCTTACAAAATTGCACTAGAGAATTTCTATTAGCTTTTATTTTTTAAGATTGGGTCAATTCACTTATATGGCTGTAGAATGCCATTGCTAACATTTTGCAATGTTTAAGATATAAGACTCCATGTATTTGTATTAAAATTTTCAAAGGGTACCTACAATTTTTTTTGTGAATGACAAACCCTAAATCTACAATAACAAAAGTATGTGTTATATCCTTAAGCTTCAACAAACTAATGTTGTTTGGGGGCTATGTTTCTACAATCCATGAAATCAATACTAGATATTGCTTACAAAATTGAGCCAAGGAATTTTTATTAGCGTTTATTTTGTAAGATTGGGTCAATTCATTTATATGATCGTAGAATGCCATTGATAACATTATGTAATGTTTAAAATATAAAACTCCATGTATTGACATTTCGACCAATCCCTTAACAAAAACTTCATTGATATAATAATAAAGTTTCATGTGTCTATTGAATTTTACTCATGATAAGTTAGAATAAAATTTAAACTATGCATAGAAGATTAGCATAGCCCATGGGCAAGGATGATACACACAAATCTAAAAATGGTCCAAAAGGTTTGAATTCAAGGTGTGAAATTATTATTATTTTTTTAATTCTAATATTTGAACTTGGGCGATTTGCAGTGATAAACCATTAAGCAAGAGTACAACCGACATGGAGTCGGTGTATTATTACACCAACCAGAGAGAAGTGTGGAGGACGCGACATGATTGGTCTTCTCATACACTTAAATTTCGTCGTTTCATTTGAAAGGAACTTGACCCAAAATTTTGGACCAACTCTTTGTACCTATATAATTAATGGGATCCCTATCCCTAAATATTTATTTATATCAGGCACTTTTTGCATTTGGCCCTTCAACTTTTTACAAACATGTGAAAACCAACCTAACGACCGCGACAACAGAAGGATGAAGACAATAATGCGCAAGGAGTCGATGATGCACGTGAAATATCACATGTTTTTTGGTTAACTCTTTCTACTGTGAAACGAGTACCAAGGATCTGAAAATATTACTTGGAACAGGGGGAAAAACCAAACAATTGAAGAATGATTTGAACGAATGGCCATGAGAGTTCTCATGCATGTAGATATGGTAGCGACAAATTACTGCAGTTTAAGACAGACATTCTGAGAGGTTTAAATTGAAATTATAGTTATAAATATGGTTAAAAAATGGAGCATCGGTCAAAATCAGGCAATCTACTTCAGTGGCCTTGTCGTCTTTGTGGGATCTGATTATGTACTCGCACGTCAGAAATATTGAAAAAGATTCTCTTGATTGGTGATATAGTGATTGAATATTATTATGGTTGTTGTACCAATGCCCCCCCCTCTCTCCGAAGCATTTGCAGGTTTTCTTGATTGCCTCTGCTGATTAGAAAGTTCAAGAGATGCTATCTGTTATGGAAAGCGAGCTCATGGATTTCGTAGAACTACCCAAACGATTTTCTCGCTGGATTCTAAGGGTATAGCTGCCAATCAGTCTCCAGAGGCTCCCCAGATGTTGTGTATATATGGAGTTTATGTATATACTTCAATTGAGAGCAGTGAAAGAGATGAATCTACTGGAAATCAGCCAGGCGGACAGGAATTTTAATGGAGGCTGGGGCCATGCGGATTCATAAACAGTAAGTTTCTGAAGGATCTCACTGTTGTTCGTTTGACTATAAAGTGTTCGACAAAATAACCTTTTTGGGGTTTCGCCTTTTTAAGGCATCTAGGCTTTCTTTTCGCTTCTGTTACTGTAATTTGTATTTTCTCCATGGAGGGTACTTTTTTTAATGGTGGTCACAGTGTTGGAATCAGAGCTTTGAGCTCCTGTTTTTGTTATTTACTTCCGTAGGTTTTCCAAGACAACGTGATATGAACATATGCAGAGAATCTTGGATAAAATGATACCTATGTTTAAGTTCAAAGACGCCTGCCTATAAAATAAGTTATATATATATATATATATATATATATATATATATATATATATATATATATATATATATATATATATATATATATGGTTCTGCTGGTACAATCCGGGCACATTGTAGTATGAGTTACAGATAACTGAAGGGTTTTGCGATAAGCTCATATAGACAAAAAAAAAAACTGATTTTTATCTGAGAGGACTGGTTTGAAATGGTCCTAATCCATTTGTATGATCTGATTCGGTGTACATAGATACTTAAAGTATCTATACCTGTTAATCTGTTGTAATTACAACAAGCAGGTGCCAAATTATTTATTTTGATTTATAATACTGCAAGTTACACTGCACAATACTTAATTAGAAAAGATAAAATAAGTCATATTTCCATTAGTGTGTTGCCTTGATTGTGGTGTGTGCTGGATTATTTTATTTTTTATTTTTGTGTGGACAGATCTCCTTGGAAAACTAATCAAAGATGGTTTTTTATTCAGACAAAATGCCATCCAATTCCCAAGTGATGATACGAAATCATCTTCCTCTGACATAACAGTTGTCTCAATTGAGCTTAGCCAAAGGTAGATAATCGTCTTCTCCATCACACATGGGAACGATCTCAGAACCTACACAGAACTCGTGATGAGACAGTATGAATAGGATTCATATCGGGAACTGGATCATAGGGTTTATGCATATACAAGTATCAATCATCGTTGCTTTGCAATGAAAGGTGCGCTGGAGATTATGGGTATCAATCATCAAGCTGACTTTCAGCTCTCAAGACATGCGCCAGTGCTGTTTTCTGATAAACGAATGAAAGAGGAATCCAGGCAGTTTTCGGTGCACAATGATGCTGCAGCTTTAAGCCCCCCGGACTGCTTTGAGGATACCGGTGGTCATATAGGGTGGATTTTATCAGAGAGTTCTGAATTGGGTCAACCATCTTCGGTTGGATTGACATCGGTAAATTGCCAAGAATCAAACATTGATGTAAATTCAATCAAAACAAGGCAGCAATCCTTGCAGTTTACAGATACATCAGACCGACCAGATTCCACAGGGCATGTCCAATATATGGTCAAGAATTCTCCAAAATTGAAAACTATTGATTCGAAATTAGCATTTAGTCCCCGACTGAGATCCCCCTCCGTGGCTACCACCCAGAGAGAATGGAATGCAATGACTGATTTAAATGCAAATAGTAGCCATCACTACGAGGAACTCAGCACAGCACCCGCAGATCAAGATCAAAGTTGGCCATTGCTGGGGGTCTCTATAGCCAGGGGACTGGGAAACCTAGGAGCTTGCCACGATGCTAGCTGCATGGAACAGTTACTGCTGCACTGTTCAAGTGCCCTAGAAAACAACGATGTTACATTGGCTCAGCAAATAATGTGGGTTCTGAACAATATAGCGTCTGCTGAAGGAGACCCTAACCAGAGGGTCACATCTTGTTTCCTCAGGGCACTCATAGCAAGAGCTGCAAGAATGGGTAACTCAAATATGCTCAAGGCCATGGCTGCTACATCAGCCAATGCCCGGGTAACTCAAATATGCTCAAGGCCATGGCTGCTACATCAGCCAATGCCCATGTTGGGGATACCAAGAGACTTTCAGTCATTGAGCTTGCAGGGTTTGTGGACCTTACTCCATGGCACAGATTCGGATTCTCTTCATCGAATGGCGCCATTGCAGAAGCAGTGGAAGGGTATTCGGTGGTTCATATTCTAGACTTCGGTATTGCCCATTGCATGCAATGGCCTACGTTGATTGATAGCCTGTCCAAAAGACCAGAAGGGCCTCCATACATCAGATTGACAGTTTCTTGTGCCAGACCTCCAGTTCCTCCATTGCTTAGTATGTCCTACGAGGAATTGGGCACCAGGCTATCCAACTTTGCTCGGTCAAGAAACGTGCCTTTTGAGTTTAGGGCCATCCCTCCAGATCCTAATGAAGAATTCTTGGTAGTGGATCAGCTTGAGCCGTCGATACTGGATTTAAGAGAAGGTGAAGCTTTGGTCGTAAATTGTCAATTTAGATTGCACTACATACCTGATGAAACAGTAGATCAACAAATCTCTTGCTCGTCTTCCTCCTGTCAACGAGATGAGTTTTTAAGAATCATTCGGAGCTTTGAGCCCACAATCGTGACTCTTGTTGACGAGGATTCCAATCTGACTTCAACTAGCTTAGTTTCAAGGTTAAAATCTGCTTTTAACTATCTGTGGATCCCCTTTGATGCATTAGATACTTTCCTGCCTCGGGACAGTATACAAAGACAGCAATATGAAAGTGATGTTGGATACAAGATACAGAACATAATTGCATTCGAGGGTCACCAAAGGATAGAGAGGCTCGAGTCCAAAGCTAAATGGACGCAGAGAATGAGAAAGGCATGTTTCCAAAGCATTTGCTTCAGTGAAGACACAGTCGCGGAAGTGAAGTCTATGCTAGATGAGCATGCCGCTGGATGGGGTCTGAAGAAAGAGGAAGATGACTTGCTGCTCACCTGGAAAGGTCACAATGTTGTTTTTGCTACAGTTTGGGTTCCTTCCCATTTGTAGCTATATGAACGCCTGCAGGTTGCATGTATACCTTGCATTCTGCTCTCACTATCCTTTTGTATCTTGCATTATATATAGTAAACAGCCTCAGTTTTCACTCGAAAAAATTCCTGTCAGCTATGAAGATGTATACAGTACGCAGAAGAGCTTTCTGTGTATTTCTGCCTTGATGACAGAATTCATCATTCTGAGATTGTTGCAGCGTGGTGCATTTGAAAAAGTATAGAATTAATGCAGTCAGCTGCAACAATACATATCTAGGATAAAAAAGAAGATAGAAGTTATAAGTATCAAAAGATAATCAAAATTGTCTGTTAGTGTCATCCGGCTCAAGGCTAGGTAGATGGTAAAGCTGGAGTATTTCATAGCTTACCTTATTCAAAGAGAATTAAAAATTTTCATAGCTTACCTTATTCAAAGGGAATTAAAATTACATATTTGGTGTTCATATTGTCTGAGTTAAATGTGGTAAATTTAGTGTTCATATGGTCTGAGTTGGATGTGGTATATTTAGTGTTCATATGGTCTGAGTTGGATGTGGTAAATTTAGGGTGTTTGACATCTATTAAAATTTAAATGTTCTTCTGCATTTTCCACAATAAATACTGGATATGCTATGTTTAATGTTTCAGAACAATTTCTAGGTTTTAAAGAGTTCCTCTACTGGTGTGTTATATATTTCATTGAACGTGAGGTGAAGTTTGATCAGTTGCAGCTAACATGTTATATAATAAATAGGAGGATATGTTATTTTTAATGTTTTATACTTCAAAAATCTCATCTCTCTTAATTACTATCCTTCATTGATTGTAAGGTGAAGTATGTTCCTCGCCAGTGCAATGTACATCAACAGGTAGCGATGGATTAATTGATGGCCAAATGAAAATAAAGATAATAAACAATCCAGTGCATTGTGTTCTGACATTTTGAAATGGTTAGCCAGTGCATTGTGTTCTGACATTTTGAAATGGTTAGCCATGTACAGGGTCTGGTGACTTTGGCTTTCTGTCATGTTGAAAGCTCTCCTCTAATACCAGATTTTAATGGGTTTAAACTTTTCCTTGTGGAACGAACGTTTGTCAACATTTTCTGCAAATTGCTTCATTGAATACAATCTTATAATACAATCAGGCGCCTCTGATTAGGTTTATGCAAAAGCTGTATTCCAGTAAGAGACTTTTATGAACCTAAACTTTGGGCTATTGAAGGAACGCTTCACCATAATTTTTGGAAATAGCTTTCACTGGATGGAATTAGGCGCCTCTGTTTAGATTTAGCAGAGGAAAAGGGAGCAATTATTGAATGAAGTCGCATATTACACAGCACTGCAAGATGATGACAAGCTAGTCTGATCACCTCCTGTACTTAAAATCGGCATCTAGGTCATTAAGGACCATGTCTCTGGTTCTTGTACAGGTGCAGAGCACGAGGGATTAGTTGTTTGACATCTTCTAACTGCAATTGTTGTTATTGCTTTTTGTCTTTCTCGGGAAAAGTGTTGTAAAGGAACTAAAATGCGAAATTTTATACTCTCATAGTGATTTATTTTTATTAGTCATCCTGTATTGAGAGAAGATAGAGTTGTCTTTAGTATAAGCAAAATTTGTATTATGGATCTTGATTTAAAATTTGTATTATGGATCTTGATTTCTTTGACAATTCTCTTAAATGGACGGTTTATTCGATTAAATAAATCCTTTGGCTAGAAGGTGAGAAGGTAGAGGTGTTTTTAATTTAAAATGGTATGAAATTAAATGTGAAATAAAAAATATTAGCTTTAAAAAAATAAATAGTATAGTTTATTTTATTTTATTTATTTATATAGGAAAAATAGCCTCTTCCCCAAAAAATGATTCTAAGTACTACATTAATTATTCATCTATGGATTAGTGAAAGTTGACCATTATACAAAATTTGAGACAAAGTGATGAAAAGACTAAAGTTAGGTCCATGTTTCATGATTATATTAAGCACTATGTCTATTTTGAATTACTATTTTTTGAGAGCCTATCCAACATTGTTTTTGTCCCTATAAATATGAGACAAAGATGTATATGATAAACATGTTAGTAGGCTCATAATTTCATCGTACAAGTGTTGTAATGTAAAATTCATGAGAGCAATTTCTTTGTGCATCCATTGGATATGATCATAGAGTCCAAAAATTTGTAATTTGGTTACACCAAATTATTGTCTTGGTTTGAGGACCATCTTTAAAGCCACCATTTCACAGAATTTATCGGTTTCTTGACCAATTTGAACTTTAAAAGAAATATTGTGATACAAAGATAGGTATAATATGCCTCCCAAACCTCCCTTAGAAGGGTTCCCGTGTGAAGCACCACAAAAAAACCCATGGAATATTCTTATTTATTGTCACTTTACCTTGCCTATCAGGGATAGGTTTTTCATGCACATTTGGATAGGCATTTAAGATATTTATGACCTGAACAACACATTTGAGGGGGAGTGTCTCTTTGTCTTCAAATGACTTTATATTTATGGAAAGCTATACTACCCAGGCTATGTTGAGAGGAAGTGCTCTAATCTTGGAAGTCTCCTTTTTGTTGAGATTCTGAAGGCCTCTTAGAGACTTCCTCCTTCCCAAAACTTCTCAATCTCTATTAACTTTTCCACCTCTTTCCATATACCCTTGGTGTATGGACATTCTAACATGAGGTGAAAAATAGATTATTCTACTTGATGACATTGACAACACCATCTTGGCCCTATAAAATTCCACTTATGGAGAGAATTCCATTTGGTAGCCTTATTATGTAAACTTAGCCACAAAAATAACTTATTTTTAGTTGGGCATTTAGTTTCCATATAATTTTCCACCACAAGATCTACTAGTATCCTCTTCCTTCTTCTGCTAGTGCTTTGTAGCCTAATCTAGGAACATATGCTCCAAGAAGATTTAATGAATAGATAATTTAGTCCTCATCTTCTTTGAGTCTAACATTGCTAACTATCAATAATTTTGTGTATCTTTTCCATCCCTTTGCATGCTCTACCCCCAATCCAATTTATTCTCAGGTTAACCACTATTGGTGCCAAGTGGTGGACCATACCCAGTTTTCATCCTATTGAAGATTGAAATATCGTTTGTTCCTTAACCCCTGAATCCACTGGGGTGGAAGTATCCCTACCCAAGGGTCAAGACTGATTTGCATGCAGTTTGTCAAATCATCTAGTTGCCAACCAGATGGAAAGCATAGTTAACAACTTTGCATATTATTGAGGCATTATTCTATTGTTTAATGGGATTTATAATTCAATCGTGCACTGTATTAGGGGCTATATACTTAGTTCTTACCACCTAGACCCATAAACATGTTCCTTGAATTATCCTCCATACATTTTTTGTAGCAAGAGCCTTTGAAAAGAGGAAAGTATTTTTCAAGCCCCGTTCTCCAAAGGATTTTGGTAATGCCATCATTTTCCATGAGGTCAACACTCGTCCTTTCTTTTTTTGGTCTCTAGACCATATAAAATTGTATACAAATTTCCTAATGGTTTCTAGAACACCTTTTGGGACACTGACAAAACAATATCTAGTAGATTAGAATTAATTCCAAAACTACGTTTACCAAGACCAAATGACCTCCCCTCAACAACCATCTATTGCACCAGGTGTTAATTTCCTTCTCCACTTTCTCTATCAACCATTGCCAATCACATTTTTTATATTGATTTGACTTCAAATAGAATCCTGGATATTTCAGACCTTGTTCAAGATCAATCACCTTAAAGGGAAATAGTTGAGTAATAAAAATGTTTTCCTACTCAAATATCCCCCATAAGATCATCAAATATTTTTCCATATTAATGAGCATTCCATTTGCTTTACAAAATAAATCCATGATACCCTTGAATTTCTCAATAACCCTTCTCATACTTTCACAAAAAATCAAAATATCATCTACAAATAGTATTATACTTTCACAAAAAATCTTAATATCATCTACAAAAATAGTAGTTGTGTATATTGCATAATCAAATGGGAACCCCTTTAATATTGCTATTTCTTATTGAAACTTATTTGAGACCCCTTAGAAAGGAGTTTCTTCTCCATTTAGTAAAATAACAAAGGATATTAAGGAAAAATATAGTTTTATATCTATATGTATTTTGAAATTTTTTTTATTTCATAAATATTTTTTTATAAAAAAAAAAATTATATTAATTAAAAGATGCCATTTATATTCATATATAAACTCCAATATATTATGATTTTTATATTAGTGAATATAGTTATACAATAACCATAGCATAATAATGGATTATATTCCTTGAAATAAATTGAAAATAAGAATATTTGTATTATAAATATATAAATTTTGGTATTAATATAAGTAAGATGAATTAATACAAATTTCAAATAAAATATGTATCTGGATTGAATTTATAATTTTAATTATTTTATTTTTTACAAAAACTTCAAAATAAAATTATTTTATTATTCATTAATTTCATAATTAATCATATTTGGTTTCTAGTTATTTTATTAATCATTAATTTCATAATTAACCATACATTTTATTGTCATTTAACCTTTTCATTTTGGAGCACCACAAGTTTATTTAATCTTTAGTGATGATAAGAATATCACGAGCAACTAGTAAGAGGTGTTTTTCTCCCTTTAACTCATAAGGTTTATGTAATTTGATGTATTCTAAATGTATAAATCTCTTCAATTTGAAACTAATGGACTTCTAAGTGAAATAATAGTATGACAATGTTTATAATTAGTAAATTACAAAATGTATATAATTGTTAATTGTTGGGTTATAAAGGATTAGAAAAATATGTGCAGCAAGTTTAAATGTTGTTTTACTCAATATTTGGAGTGAAAATGATCCGTAAATGGTAGGATTATAGTCTCTCTTTCATCAACATGGATTACCAAATAATTTATATTTTTTTGCAATTCTTATAAGTATTTTTTAAAAGATATGTAAAATGTAATAATAAACTACCTTTGCTTGTTTTTTCTTGAATAGTTCTGCAATGCAAGGCTTGAATGAAATAGTAGCTCAGCTCAATCACCACTTATTGGTTTTTTTTTTCTCTTTATTCATAACTAAATTCTAATTATCCCAACCACCACACATGAGCATACAAAACATGGACATTAGTTGATATATACAAGGGATGATATGGTGGCACAAATACAAAAAACAACACAATGCCTTCCACATTGGTGCATACACCATTCACCAAGCATACCAAAGATGAAGCCAAAGTTTTGGAAAGACATCAAAATTGATGAGAGGAAAAAGAGAATAAGACAAGGATTCAAAGGGAGTGTTGAACCACTAGAGTTTCACCTTTGTTACCAATATATTATCACGTTCATTCATAAAGGGTGTTTTAAAAAAGTGAAAAATAGACTCAATACATTGTAGATATTGAGGTGGAGAGTGTTGCAACTCAAAATGTCACACTAAATATTTTTAGGCATTTCACAAATTTTTACAAATTTGACTTTCATTCATCTTACCTCACAGCAATATTAAATCCAAATAAACCTTTGCTATTATTCATAAATACACCAATTTAATTTACCTTATTCAAAATCATAATGTCAAAGACTATCTTTAGTTAAGGCATTTTATCCAAGTCCAAATTATAGTTTATTTGAAATCTCCTTAAAACCGTGGTCACCATAAAAATTATTCCAATAAGTCAAAACCATATGTTTTAAAATATATTGTTTTTTTCGTAGTGAGCCCATTCTATTTTTCAATAGTTAACACCTACCAAGTCAAGCAAAGACCTAGTATCAAGAGTCAAAGTCAAGTGGATAAACTGTTATATAATTTTCTTATTCATCAACTTCTCTTATTTATTTTGACTTGACCTAATCCAATATAGTAAGATAGTAATGCAACTTTCAACTTATGAAGCTTTTAATTTGGAGCAACTAAGTGATATTTTTTTATGTTTAATTATGTCTCAAGATGGTTCAATACATTTTTGTGCTGGGCTGAAAATATATCTTTTCTTTTTCATTTTGCTGGTATATCTTTCCTAATTTCAATTTCCTAATTTCAAAGTTGTTTCCTCTCTTATACTTTCTACTTTCCCTAGTGCTAGTAGTTCTGGTAATGCTACCCTTTCTTATGACGCAAGTGGCTACAACAGATTATTCATACTATGTTGAGGATCATACCTTTATATCCATATATAATTGTGTAGATAAGTGGAAACAGTTAGCCATACAGATTTTATTATCAAAATTGTCTCATATTTCTATATCGAAACCACTTCAAATTACTATATCGATATCTAAAGAAAATATTTAGAAACTTCACTTTATCAATCATGTATGCATTTACTCTTACATATTCTATTAGCATGTGGTAGGATTAAGTTTATTTCAGAGACAGAAAATATTAAAGCCCAAGTGGTCCTCAGCCTGAGATCACAGAGAACCGTCCATCCAACGGTCACCTGGAACCCTGGATTATTCAAGCTTATATGATGTCATTAAAGCTCGAGAAAATCTAAGGTCGAACTTAGCAGAAACGGTTCATCAGCGGCCGAGCTAGACCCTTGGATTTTTTGGGCATATAGAATGAGGTTAAATTTTGTGCATTTTTAAGCCCGAAATCAAGCCCCCAATCGTGCAGAGCTATGCCCATATCTAGTTGTTTTGTTACCATTCAATGGCAACCAAGTTTTGGAAGATAAATTTTCCCAGCACGTGCATATATATTGGCGTTGATGCTGTTGATATATTATTTCTTCATGTATTATTTCTTCATGTGGCTACGTATCAGTCTAGAATTCATTTCAAAAGAAGAGGTAGATGATACGATCAGTTAAAAAAAACCACAACGTGTTTTCCTTTCCCTATGACTGTAATTACCATCTTTAGATCAAGGTATGGTAGTCCACAGTTCATGAAGACGCCCAAAACCAGAAGTTTGACTATTGACGTTTTACGGAGAGACATGAACCCTAATTTTGTCATGAGATACTATGCGTGCAATCTTGGCAGACGCACTGTGACATGTTTTCAAGGGTTTGAAGATGGGTATTGGGCCGTTTCTACAATTGAACCATTACTGAGAGACCAAATACAATATGAAGATCTCAAGGCTGATTGTGTCACAAAACCACATTGCAAACCGAATCAAGTGCACATAGAGAGGGACCTCGTGGTGCTTGTAACGTCCCCAGCCTTCAAGGTTGGGTCAGGTCACTACAACCTCAACTTCTCTCGCTAGGATATCTTTTGTAAAGTAGACCGAAATAATTGCGCACAACCTTAAGGCATTGAGCCCAAACCTAAGTTGGGTCTCACCCTACTGGTATACTTCTTTAATACGATTATAGCAGCGGAACAAATGTCACAAATCTTTTGCACGCTTATCCCTTCAAAACACATATATATTGTTGTGCACCCAAACACTCTGCACACATGACACTGTTGCATGCACAATCAATCCACCTTTTTGCGCACAGACTACTTCGCTACATATTCAATAATTCATACCATGCCTTGGTATCTTTGAACCATGCCACAGAGTTTAAATTAACACGAATAATTAATAGCTTTACTTCTCATGTGCAACAACATTATACAAATTAAAAACACACACACTTATATATATATATATATATATATATATATATATATATAT
>CBVK0104188339.1:0-13444 GCA_900067695.1 Picea abies
GGAAAGAGATAATAAACAAAGGATATTAAGGAAAAAATTAATCTTCTCTTTGATAGTAATATGGATGGTACATTTTCAAAGGATGAAATGAATGATTTGAAAGAATTGGAAATAAGAATAAAGGAGCTGCTAGAAAAATAAGAAGTGTGATGGATGTTAAAAACAAGAGAAACATGTATTTTGGAAAGAAATAATAATTTGTTTTTCCATAATTTCTTAAAATATGGTATATAGATCAATACAATCTAGGAAATCAAGGATAGATAAGGGAGAATGATGAAACATTTCACAGAAAAAGGCCAAGGAAGGAATACTTCACTTTAAAAATGTCTTCAGGGAACTGAGGCTCTATAACGTTGGTGAAATAATGAAAATTTTCGAGTTGGTTTCCACTCTTACATACAAGTATATCAATAAGGTTTTGGAATAAAATGTCACTAGAAAATATATTTTCTCAGTCTTAAATTCCTTTAAGAAAGGGAAAATCCCGGGGCTAGATGGACTAATAGTAAAATTCTTCCTGGGTTTCTATGACCTCTTGAAGGATGACTCGGTAAAGGTGGTGCAAGAATTGGTGCACTCGAGGAAATTTTTTGGAGCTCTTAACACCACATTTAACACCTTAATCCCTAAAAAAAATATGTTGATACCTTCAAAGATTTTAGACCTATATCCTTATGCAATTTAATATATAAAGTGATTTCCAAAACCATCGCTAACATATTGAAATGAATTATGTCACATATTATCTCGGAGGATTAGTTTGGGTTTCTCAACAATAGAAAAATTCATGATATTATGTCAATTGCACAAGAAGGAATTCATTCAATGTCAATCTCAAAGAATCCAAGGGTTTTTCTTAAAATTGAATTAGCAAAATCCTACGACAAGGTGAACTGCAAATATTCAAGACCGTTGTTACTACATATGTGTATGCAGGTTCAATTAGTTAATTGAATCATAGAATGTGTAGAATATGTATCTTTTGTTTTGTTAATCAATGGTTCACTATCAAGATTCTTCAGGGCTACAAGAGGTTTGTGGTACAAATTCTCCTTATCTCCCTTTATTTTCTTGTTGGTATTTGAATTTTTAATTATGTTGATCAAGGAGGAAAGAAGAAAAGGAGATATAAAAGGAATTAAAGAATCTTTGGCAATGATTATGAAATACCTTTTTTTGTGGATGGTATATTTATTTTTGGGGAAGGGTTAGTTCAGGAGTTAAAGGATCTTAGTGATATATTGGATATATAGTGAAAGGAAACAAGTATGAAATTAAATGTAAGAAATTCCTTGTTAATTTGTAATTGTATTTAAGAGGAAGACTTAAGCAAATTCAAAGAAATAATGTCATTCCCATGTGTATATTTATAACTTGGTTTTATGTACCTGGGTTTGAATTTAAAATCAAACAAGTATTGTTTTGAAGATTGGCCATAGTTGTATAGGAAAATCGAGGCTCGTATAGAGAACACCCATTAAAAATTATGTAAAGGAATATCAAAAAATTTCCATCTGGTTCTCATATGTCTTCATTGAAGCCTTAAGGGGAGACTAGTTTTGAAGTAGCTTGTTCTGCTATAGGTTCTTATGGGGTAGAAGTATCTTCCTCATGGGGAGTTTCTTCAACTAATTTCTCTATTGTTAATTCTTGTGTAGTAGCAGTAGGAACCTATGAGGTTAGTTCTTCTGTAGTATCCTCAAGGATTCTAAGTGTTATTTTTTGTGTGGTAATTCCTATTTCTTCTCACTTTATAGCTATGTCAACTTCATTAGAATTGGAATCCACTATTTTTGGTTCTATTGTGGTAGCCACAAGGCTTATTGGTGTCGGTTATTTTGTAACAACACCAATATTTTCTTCATAAGTTTCTATTTCTATTGATTTTGTAGAAATGATGGATATTTTACTTATTTTATTTGGAAAATTTGGAGAGTCCACTGAAATTATTGTTGTTTCGTACCTCTTCCTTGTTAATGAGCCTGAAACTATAGCTTCTGTGGAAATAGAAGGGATTTATTCAACAATGGGGCATGGTATGATCTCTTGTTTCTAAGGGTACATAAATATGTTGGAAATGATACTATATATCTATGAAGTGCTGCTAAAAATAAAAACAAACTACAAAATATACAGTACACTGTTAGATGCTAAACCTGAAGGAAGTACACTAGAAAAAGACTAGTAGTAGGTAGGAAACAACAAAACTTCTGCTGGTTTCTGTAGAAAAAAAATATTGAAATATTTATTAAAAAAAAAACAAAACCTAGAAAGGATGTTGGATAGATAGGGAGCTTAGCATTATAAGTGGGTTTAGTTACTTTATTGTGTGGGTTAGGAGTGGGTGGAGAAGAAAGTTATGGAGGCCTTCGTGGAGGAAAGGAGTGTCTTGAATGTTTTCTTTGGTAGAAGTGGTTACATAAATGATATTCTTATGAGGCCACGAGGAATTGTTTTTGTCTTCAATCTCAACCACATAAGAAAAGGAAATTTCATTGACTTCAGCATGCACTTTTCCTCTAATCATATTTGATATGGGGAGAAGAAAATGCATTAGCATAGCATATTTTTGGTAGTAGTAAATAATATTAGGTATTCTTAAATGATTCTTTGTGCTACAAGGGTATGATGATGAATAAGGATGATGAACAATTCTAAGGAATATGATGATATATCATTGACCCCATATCATCATGTCTTGACTTATATAACACTTTTATTGAATTATATAAAATTTCCAATTGATATCTGTAGAACTTATCTTCACTTGTTCCTCAAATCCAATTATCAATTTTTCTTATACTTTGTCCATCTACAACTTTATGGAAAATTTTGATGTCATTGATGAGAAACTTGAGTTATTACATAACAATCTCTTAGGAAATTTGAAATTCAGACATGACTACATGATCTTGATATTTTTGGGTATCTTTTTTATATGATTTTTTCATAGAATTGGGTCTTCAAAATCACTACTTCATGGATTGACCTTCTTGATTATTTTGTTAGCTGTGGAAAACTAGCACTTGTTTTCAAAAAAAGGTGAAGAACAGAGGTGTATGGACTTTGTTCTTCCAATAAATACCAAATAAATTTAAAATAGTGTATATAAAATAAATCTATAAAATATACATTAAGTAATTGTCATTTTTTACCTGTCGAGAAGTGTTCGCCAGCCTAGACTACCTGACAATGTTTTAATGATAGCATTTTTGTTTGGTGTCTGATTGTGGTGCTTCCAAATATAGATTAAAACAGTTTCATAGGGATATCTACAATAAAAAAATGTTTTTTAAGTATCTTTTACTCATATGTCAAATCTTCTTAGAAACAACCTAAATGATATAATGGTTTTATATTTCCAACCTTGACTAACAATCACTATTTTTTGCTCACCGTTTTCATATGATACCAGATTAACACCATTCTTATGGGATATGAAATCATATTAATGTATCTATCTCTATGAGAAACATGTTTTGAAAAATGAAGAATTGATATGTCAAATAAGATGAAGAATAATCTAGGAGGCAGAGTGTTAGCAATGTAGATTTTAGGACAAACAATTACTAATTTGAGCATAATTTTTTCATATGATATAGAAATGAAATGTTTCAAATTGGATAGGAAAATATATTCAAACAAACATATACCTTAGAATTTTTTTTTGAAAATGTTTTCTTTCAGTCCCTCAAAATACAATTGTCCTAACTCTTCTTTTAGTAATTTCATCAATTCAACCTGCTACAAGAATCTAATAAACGACCTATTTATCCTAAAGTGTGATATTGGTATGTGATATTTTTTTTGAGAATATATTTTATAGTTTAATGATATCCTATGCAAAAACTATCAAATACTCATTTCCTATATTTTGTGATATGACCTACATAATATCTATAGAAAATCTAATTTCAAAACAACATCTACAGACTATTCATAGCAACTTTCTATAGATCTGATAAGAATACTATATATAATAAAGTATGATTTGGGTATTTTAGAGTTTTTATGGATGTGTCTTTCCAAATGTATTATTTCAATGTCCGAAAAACTACATTGATTTATATTAGAAATTGTAATATATGAATAAATCATTGTAATCAAATTTTTATGTGCATGCCCAAAACTCAAGAATTGTGATTCGCAAAGCTATGGGAAGTCTATAATGTACCTAAAAATTGATTGAAATGAATTCCCTTTGGCTTGTCCTCTACTTGAATCCTCATTCAATAGTGCTTTATTCCTCTTACTAATTTTACTGCAAGGGGGTTAGCATTGTGGGTGGTTCTTACTGCACCATGCAAATATTCTTCATTTCTAAATTAAATCATGCATATATATGAATTAATTTAAGTGAATAACACTAATTATGATATTACGTAGAGAGGGTAGTAGATATTTCCTCTTTGATCATAGCCATACCATGTGTTTTGTAAAAACAATGCAAAAAATATTTCTCTGAGCCTTAGGAATCTCCTTGGAAATGAGGCTAAAATGACGATCGATTTAATTACCTGAATAATTCACAACAAGACTAACCATTGTCAAATTAGTGTCCAAATTCTTACAATATTTCCATGGAATATATGTGCAGGCTCCATGTTCCTCATTTATTACTAATTTTTTTATGATGCTCCTAATGAATTAGAAATTCACACTTGAAAAATTAAACATGATTAAATTGAAATACACTTGCATAAATCAAATTCTTGTAAAGAATAATATATTTTTGGTAGTAAAAGGAATTTATATAACCATTGAATTCAAATAAAAATAGGTAAAAATGAAATTGGAGAAAACAAACTAAAACCAGAATTGAGAAACAATCTAAAGTACTCATCATTATGTTCCCTTGGAGTTAATTTTACCTCTCAGAACATGGCATTGAGTTTAAAATTAAACAACATAAATCAAATCAAATCATGCACTATACAAAAAACTGCAAAATTTCTATCTACATTGGAAAAAGATCTCATGAAATTGTATGTTATGCTATGATAGTTCGGTTTGTCTAATCTAAGAATCCTCATCCTAGAATAGAGATTACAATGAAAAGATATTAACAAAATTAATTCACCTAGATCAACAACCCATGGATCTATATCATGTGGATATGTAGGTTGTGGATTTGCAACAAACAGATAGTTATACAACAAAGAGATTTGCAACAAGAAATTCTACAACAAATGGATTTGTAGAAATCAATAAACTAATCCTTTATTAAAAGATAAATAGAAACAAACACTTTTCCAATTTTTTTTTATCATAAAATCAAATGAAATACTAGATAATTCAATGAAACAACATCTTGAGCATAAATCAAACTTTTGAACATTAAAAATGATTAATATGGGATTATGGGTAAGCGAAAAGGGTTGATAAATAAGCAAAATATGGTTGAAAAATATGTTAAACTCGTGAATCATCAAAATCCACCAATTTAGCCACTATTTCCATTGAAAAATCCATTATGTCTTCATGCTAGTGAGCCTTGACTCCAACACCTTCACTAAACTAATATCCATCAAAGATTGCACAAGACCTAGTATGAAAATCCTACCTTTAGATTATTCATTAAGATAAATGCTTTCATGTTATCTAGTACGAGGATGTTTATCCCCTTGATTGTTTGTATAAACCATGCTCAAGGAATTTATTATAACAAAAAATCCATGCCCCTTCCTTACGATAAGGATGACACATGGATGTTGGTCTAAAATTATGTCCAAACAATATAAGTGAGGCGTAGTCATTCCCTTCACCTCCCTTAAGAATTATTTCCCTATAACAACCTTGAAGTAATGTGTAGGTACAATGGTGAAAATTGTAGTTCCACTCCAATATGCAAGCCTCAACATGACTCCAATGGCCATACCAATCACTTTTTCCACCTCTAACTTCATTACCTTGAAACATGTCTAGGTTGGATCAATATGAAACCCAAGCTCTCTTGCAACATGTTCCTTCATGAAATTGTGGGTCACCCCACTATCAACCATGACATTGAATGATATTCAATTTAGTACCGTCGAAACATAACAAAGTCTTGTCAAGTATTTCGCTTAGCTTACTATGTTGTTTCCTTCTAACACACCACCCAATACCTACAACACACCAATGCAGGGTTTTTCCACTTGATGCACAACAAACAACTTCTACTTCATTGAAAAATTCTTTTCATAATGATACTTTGCACAAGTCCAAAAATAAATATTCTTACCTTTTTCCTTAAGAGCATCTAGTTTCTTATTCTTGTCCTTTCTATAATTTCCAGATGGATTTTCCTTTCCTTTATACTTCTTCTTGGTCTTTCTATACTGCTCCTCTCTTGGAGCATGCTCACTTTTCCTTGGAAAAACGTTTTCCTTTTCCTTATAGTCCAACATATTTTCTACTAAAGTGATGGATAATGCAATGTTCAAACATTTTAGTGTCAAATGCCACTTTGTGCCCAAGGTTGCAATCCATTCATGTAGTGGAACAACTTATCTTCTTTAGACATATATTTGATTTCCAACATGAGGCCTAAAAACTCTTTGATGTGTTCTTGAATCCTACCTATATGCTTAAGAGACAACAATTTATTATGTGTAATCCAAGACAAATTCGCTGGCCCAAATTGAGCCTTCAAGGTTACTTTCATCTCCACCAATTTTTCAATCTTCTCTATACTATGGTCGCCTTCCAAATCCTCTTCTCAATTTTTCCACCAAAGTGTTATGGTACCTATCAAGAACATTGTTGTAGAATTACTTACATTCATTTATTCCAAGTAATTTTCAATATCCCAAATTTTTTTACCAAGTAACTTAGCATTGTGGGTGCCATGATACAATTACGGTTCCATGATCTTTATCCTCATAGGAACAGACAAACTATGCATAATGGAAATAGATCATTTCAACATGTTAATCATGTCTTCTTGATATTTGAATTGTGTTACAATAGAGTTCAACAAATATTCCACCATTCTCAAACCTTCATCAACATTAGTGTTCAAGTTTATAATAATCATGTATGTTGTCCTTTGACATTCATCTTTAGCAATGCTAAATGTCTGTCTCATGTAGATCATCTCCTCTTCAAAATATTCTTCCTTCTCGACATTCCTTTCTAAATATACAAGCTTATTCCTCATCCTTCGAGTATTTGGATATTTTCCATTGTCATTTTCATTTTCATGTTAGACAAGCATTAGCATTGACTCAAATGTCTAGCAGCTCAACCCAAATCTTGTTGTTTTTCTTCAAGTTCCTTCACTTCTCATAGAAAAGTTCTCCAAAGCTATCACAATGTCAACTATGAAACAAATTTTCCTTGACGAAGTGGGAAGAATATGCTATGATTCCAACTATGAAGGACCCATAATATACCCAAGCTGTTCATAGAAAAATTGAGTTCCTTCCAAGTCTATTTTGGCACATGAGGCCATGCATTATTTTCTTTCCTTGGTCATAGATGCTTGGATAGCCCATTTTTACTACAAGTAGACTATACCTATTCACTTAAGGTGTACCAATAAATTTTCCTTGAGATACAAAATATCATTGCAACCAATTCCTACTCAACCAAGTTCCTTCAACAACATAGACACATCCAAATGTGGCATTTAAAACATCCCAAAAATACTTGACACTTAGCCAACACAAGAAAATCAAGGAGCTGTAACATTGAATAGCCATAATGAGTCCACAACACACATGTATGGGTGGCACCCAATATGGGTTCTATAACATTATTTATAGGAAGATTGTTACAATGTAAAATAGAGGAGCACAAACTACAAAAACTATCAATCCAAGACCTGGACCAACCATATGCTTTCCTCCTATAGGTATTGTTTTCTTCTTCTCTTTACTCTGCTAGTGGAATTTTCCTTATTGTGTCTAACATTCAACTTAAAATAATGAGAGATATCCTTTCAACTTCTTTTCAATGATATCTTCCACTTACGCCATAACAATTTTGAATTTTCCTCCTTTTATATGAATCTTTCCTTGAACTTACAAGCCCCTTTAATCTAAGGTGGACCCAAGTTCCCACATGGATAAATTTCTTCCCTTGTTTACTTGTCCATCAATTTTCCATGTCTAACAAGTGCACTTAACAGTGTGCCCAAGTCTACCCAAGTTCACCTAGTTTGTTTGTCCGAGTCATCTCAATCCTGTTGAGTTTGACTGATCAAATTGGCCCAACTGCACTCAATATGCTTGACTCCTTCAAAGTCCATAAAAAATATATCAAGTGCACCCTATACTCTTGAGTATATCCATCTTATCCCAAATCCACATGAAAACATCCAAACCATCTAAGTCCACATGATCTAGAATTTCAGTCAACAATGCTCTCAAATGAATCCAGTGGATGTGTGCCTAAAATTCTCTTAGTGCATCCAACTAGTTTGAGATACTGCTATCTATAGTGTGCCAAGTCTATGAGAAAGGGAAATTTAATTTTCCATGTTGTTCCTTGCCAATGGACCAAGACACTCAAAACTAACTCTTCAATCCATTATCCTTCTTTCATGTCAATCTATGTAGGTTAGTGAACACCAAGGTGATCATGTGGTGAATGCACTTGAATACAATCAAGTGAAGGACCTTATATCCTCCCCCACTACAAGTCATTGTCATCCCCAACAACATCCTCAAGAACATGTTATTCTCCAAGTCAAATACCTATAACCATGCATCCTTTTGTAATTGAATCTTTCAATTTCTCCACACTATCCATCCTATAATTTCGAAGAAATTGTGCACTATCCAATATCTTTCTTTGAACAAGTACCTTTTCCAAAATTTTTCCAATAATTCCTCTGTGATGTCTTGCAATTGTTTTTTTTATCTTCTTCCTGCTAGAATATAAATCTAACACTGCTACAACTGCATACTATTACTATGGTTTCAATCCAACCTTGATCAAGAAAATCATCAAAATGTCTAATTGTTGCACCATATGAACCTACCATTGCATCAATATTTTAACCAACTTGTCATGCTTATTTACAAATGGATTCCCTCAAACCTTGAACTAACTGGGTAGATAATCCAACCATCATATCTAATCAGTGAGAATGCACTTCACCATTCCCAAACAATATTTCCATTCCATTATCTCTATTATCTAACCAGGTTTCGAATATTCCATTATCTCCATCCATCCACTTAGAACTGGAAAACCTTTCTTATCTAAGAAAAAAATTCCACCAATATAACCATTTTTGTAACTCTGGAGTCCACTATGGCTTTAGGATTAGTGAGCCTCTACGCTAATTCCTTCACTGAACTATTTTCCATCAAATATTGCACACGACCTTGTCTTGAATTCCTACCTTTTCATTTCTCATCAAGATCGACACTTCCAAGTTCTCTACTACAAGGATTCTTAGTCCCTTTACTAGTTATAGAAATGATACGTAGAAAGTCATTCCACCAACAACTATATTCCCCTTTCTTACTATTAGAATGACACATGGATCTTCTATTAAAAGGATGACCAAAACATTTAAGTGAGACCTAGTCATTGCCTTCACCTTCTTTAGGAATTCTTCCCTTATAAAAATCTCAAAGTCATCAAAAGGTACAATGGTGAAACTTATAGTTACTCTCCAATATCCATGCTTTAATGTGACTCCATTGACTATACCAATCACCTTTTCTACCTCTAATTTCATTTCCTTGAAAGAAGTCTATACTAGCTCAAGATACAACCCAATATCTATTGCAACATCTTCATTAAATTATGGGCCACCCCACTCTCAACCATGGCATTGATTGATATTTCATTTAGTACTAACAGAACATAGAAAATTCTTCTGAATTCTTTCTCTTGGCTTATTGTGTTCTTGTATTCTAACATAATACCCAAGATTTGCAAAACACCAATGGGGATTTTTTCCACTTGCTACACAAAAAATGACTTCCACTTCACTATAAAATTGTTTTCATAATGACCCTTTGCACAAATCCAAAAATAAATAAGATTGTGTTTTTCCTTAGGAGAATCTCGTTACTTGGCCTTATCTTCATTAGACTTCGTAGATGGATTTTTCTTTCCTTTTTCTGTCTTATCATTATTTCCATATTTTTTCTCTCCTAGAGCATCCTCACCTATACTTGGGGGTGAATAAATATAAGACTACTTTTTACTTTTCTTTACTGTACAATACTTATTACTTAAGCAATCAAAAATCAGTAAGAAGTGTGTGTGTGTGTGTATATATATATATATATATATATATATATATATATATATATATATATATATGTAGAGAGAGAGAGAGAGAGAGAGAGAGAGAGAGAGAGAGAGAGAGAGAGATTACAATACACAAATATTTAACATGGAAACCCAAGCAAGAGAAAATAAAAGATTGTTTTTATTAAAATACTTTCACAAAAAAAAACTTGCTTCATACACCAATCCGTTATAATTTTTATAGGCACCAACCTGAAAGAGACACCAATATCTTCACCTAAGAACCAACTCAACAAAAATTTTACGCACCAAACTACAACTACAATATTTGTAGGAACCCACCTACTAGAGACACAACCAAATCCCTTATCTGAGCACCAACTGAGAAACACCTATAGGTGCCAAACTACAACCACAATAATTGCAGGAACCAACATGTTGGATTCAATTCTTCTCAAATTGTTAATAGTACAAAATCATCACTTTACTTCAAGCTTTCACTTTGTTGTAATTTCCATGATACTCTCAACCTATTTACAATATGCAAGACTTCATATGTTCCATTTGACCTTTCACCTCCTTTCCTCCCTCAAACAATTACATTTCATATTCTTTCATTCATGGGACCCAAAAATATCAGAACCTCTGTTTCTCTTCCACTTGCACTGCAACAACTCCCACCTCACTTTTAAAACAATCATGACATAATTATTTATACAATCCATTCTTCCATGAATTTGTCCAAATACAAAAAAAATATCAAGAGGTCGGCTCTAAATCCTATGAATCTTCCTCAAAATTGGGCTATAAAGACCTTCAAAAATGATCTCAATCTCCTTTGTCTTTGCATGTGATCTTCTCACAAATCACATGAGTTGTCAGATAAGGTCCTTGGTTCAATCATAACCATTGATCATGTTCACTATTCATTGGAACACACTGCACAACCTCATCTCTTGGTAACCACTAGATCAAGTTGTTAATCAAATATCAACCATTGATCTAGTTTTATTTAAGATTGGGACCACGAGGCCTACTGTGTCACCGACCCATCAAGATCCAAACTCTTTCCTTCAAATTTTATAGTACTCTGATCTAGTATATTGGCCCATCGGGCCCCTTGAAACTAACACACAACACCCTTTAAAAATTTATTGTGCAATAATAATCTAATCAACCCTTGATTTGATCTTTATCATCGATCGATATAGTTCCCTAGACATTAGGGCCATAGTGCCTACCATCCCACCATCCCCCTAGGAATTTAACTTTACACCTCAATAGTTTCTCCTGATCCGGTATGCTACCTGGAAATCATCCCATCGGGTTCACTAGCTTACAGGCCCACCGAGCCCTTGAAAGCTTCAAACACATGCAATTCTCCTGCAATTTTTTGATTCCCAATCTTCTAATATGGGAGATGACGCAATCTCCACATGGACCTCTTCCACATGTACTAGATGATGTGGCACCAATACATGACTACTGATGTCATAGTATCCTCCAACCTTATTCGATCACTATGATGACTTGAAACAAATGCATGTCTTGATGCATAGTTTTGATGCGGTGGTTGTCATGGCTCTATCATGGCATTGGCCACTAGTCAACTGGGCTACTAGACCCCTAGAAAATTTAGCATTGCAAATTCAATCATTCATTTGATATTTGATATACTGATATGTTGGGCCCCACCACCGAGGTATCCGACCACCGAGCCACTAGGCCACTGGGGAACTGGGCCACTAGAACCTCTAACATTGCATCTCGACTACTCCCCTAATCTGATATCCGATATGTCATGGCAGATGACGTATCCTTCACATGAACTCCTTCTGCCTGTATATTGGATGACGTGGTACTGATACATGGCCTGACACATGGTACATGGATACTAAAATGACCTCCATGTTGACCCTTATTATTGTGTTTCATGACATGATTATTTTTGTGGTTTTGACGTGGCACCAACCACTGACCCACCAACCACCGAGTGCTTAATATTTCAACATTGTTTTTTCACTCTGATCTTCTAGTATGGGATATGCCTAGTATGGAACCTTTTCACTCTGTGTTCCGACCAATAGGTCACTAGGCTATCAGCCCACTAGGGCATCGTTTCTTCATGCACTCACTTTTGTTTGATCTCTAATATGTTTGGTCCCACTCTTGTGATCTTATTTGTTGATCTCCAGAGATAAATAGTCGAGAATTTACAAGTTTCGGGTCCACAATTCTTTAGAACCAAAAGCTAACATGTTGCATATAGTTCCATAACACACCATTATAATTCAAACTATGTAATAACACCTTTACTTTATAAACCATTTTGACACGATTTTCCCATTGAATGTTGGATAAATCCACCGTGTTGCAATTTACCTTGGTTTGTTTAACTGAGACCTCCATTTCCAAAATCATTTCCTATGATTCCTCTATGCCCTTAGACTTCAAACAAATTTATCAACTTAACGAGAATTGTGACCTCAAAACGAGAACTCTAGCTCTTAAAACCCATATTTTTGCATACAAAACTTAAAAATCAACCCCCAAATAAAAAATTGTTGCTACTTGTAGCACCATTTTTTGTAATCAGGTTAAAATTACAACTTTTTTCAATCTTGGGATTAAAAAATAAAATATTTTCTCATAAAAACCTTTAAATCAACCCCCAAATCAAAAAGTGGTGCTACTTGTAGCATAATTTTTTCTAACTGGGTCAAAATTACAACTTTTTTCAAGCATGACCTTAAAACATAAAATAATTTCTCAGAACAACCTTAAAATCAACACCTAAATGAAAAAGTGATGCTACCTAAAGAAAAATGTTTTTTCTAAACATTAAAATTATAGCTAATTACAACCTAATTGAAACTGTNNNNTTTTTCTAAACATTAAAATTATAGCTAATTACAACCTAATTGAAACTGTGGTCTTGACAAGAAATCCCTATACAAATAAAAAACCCAAAATTGGATCATAAATGATCACTTGAAAGTTTATTTACTAACTCATTTTTTTTTTTAATTTAGATTAAAAAATAAATAAAGATAAAGAAGAAAATATTCACAATTTCTTTTTAATGAAGAAAAAACACATTTAACAAAATATATTCAAAACCCAAGTTAAAAATAAAAATTAAAAAAGGTGGAAAAAAAAACTAAAAAGAAATGAATTTCTTTTAGAATTCCCCTCAAAACAATACATACATACATACATACATACATACATACATACATACATA